>JABFQC010006285.1:0-10891 GCA_022817085.1 Psilanteris sp. ZL-2020 | reverse complement strand
TACGTTGGTATGAAACTACAAGTCGACGTTGTCAGACGACGTTGGCAAAACGTTGATGAACAACATCGGCTTGTAGTTTCATACCAACGTAAACTCGACTATGGCACGACGTTCCTAGACAACGTCGATCCGACTTTGACGACGTCGGATCAACGTAGTTTCGACTGTAAATTTCTGTATGGGAGTTATTTTACAGAAATATTACAGTGCGGAATATATAGAGATATATACAATTAAATAAAACTTTGAATGTTTAAATTATAATTATTTTATTGTTCTTACGAATTAATTACTTTCTTATTGACTTAATATATTGATAATAAAAATATATATTTTCTTAAATTATGTATTCAGATACATCAAAACAAATTTATAAAGCTTTTTCATCATTCTTTTATCATTCCTGAGAAAAATTCTTTTTCGCATAAAAAAAAGTTAAAAGTCTTTGACGAAATTACGTGAAATACCATTCATTTTTGAAGTTGATTATATATCTGTCAAAACTGTATATACATAAGTATGAAATAAATAAAAGTTATTATAAGTTCTTTCACTCTATTGTAGTGTTAATGTTAATTAGACGTTTCGGTCGTATATTTTGACCCTTTTGAATAATAATATATATTATAAATTTAATTAATGACCTTTAAGGAATGAAAATAAATCATAATAAAATAATAAAAAAATATATACATAAATGTTTTTGATTCGAATACAAGATCATCGCTGAGCACTGTATAACGTCTTCGATAATTTAATGGTTTTTCTTAATCTATAATTTACGTTCATTCAATTATATATTTGAATGATTCAATAATTCACATTTGTTAGTATATACTTTCGTATAAAGTTTTAGTTTTCTTCTTAACTTGAGAAACTGATTTACAGGAAATTATTCTTGGAACGAAAGTGTAAAAGGTATACTGATAAAAATGTTGATAACAAAAATTTTATAATCAACGCTGTCTCTTCTAATATTATTGTTAATGGATATATTATTTATATTGAATTTAGTTATATTTTAATTTTTAGATCACTTCAACGGTATTTTTATTATTATTTTAAGATTTGTTGTTCAATATTCAATAAATAACGATTTCTTCATTTTTTTGTTTTAATTATTATCTAAAAACAGTTTTTGAAAACAATTTTTCAATATATCTAATCCCCGCCTTTTAATGAGGCATTAACTTTAACGTTGAGTCTTATATAAGCTTCCTTTCATGTCTACATCAACTCCACTTCAATAATATTTTCTTATTTTTAAAGAATATTATCCATTCAAAAAGTAAATATTTGTATTTAATATTCGACGTGTCAAAACGTACAGTATATACAAAATAATATAAACGCACTAATCTTGTGTGAATGATTATATCAATTTTACACTAAAATTTATTATTTTATTGTAATCAATTATTAGAATAAAATCACAGCATTTAAAAGCAAAAATTACTCTTATACTAAAATAATATAATAAACATTATTTATAGTAAAATCGGCTGAGCAATAATTTACTAATATACTCTATTGAAATAAAGCTATAATTTCACAAATACAAATAAAAATTAATATTATTATATAAACAAAATATTATACTATTTAATATATAAATCCACATCAATAATGTTAGATGTTCGGAGTTTTCGTGTAATGAAGCAAGAATGCGAGAGTTAAAGCACTCCTGACAAGGAAGCCTGGCGGGGTTCTTGTATGTAAGAGTTTCGGCAAGACATAAACGCATTTTAAATGAAAATTAACATTTCATACTTCAGTCCCCTGTATATAACACCTTTAACATGCCGTACGATCGAAGAAATAACGCATGACTACTTGAGTGATAATTATAGTTAAAAATAGCCGATTGAAAAGTGTATGTCTCAATTCTGTACATGTGTCTGAAAATAAGACCTAAATGTGATGCTGCGCACAATAGGTGACAGAATAGAAAAGATTTAGGACAGTTAAAAACGCATCAGTAGTGTAATCGCTTAATAGTACGACCTACACAGCTTTAATAGCCATACAGACGAATAGTTCAGTGTATGCAGATTCCATTCTTTATTCGTGCTTTCCTGAAGCGTTGCTACACCATTTTAGAATTATAAAAGCCAAGCGAAACTAAACACAAATGGTTAGTAGCATTTTCATGGGATCGCGTCCAATCTAAATAAACAATTTGGTATAAATGAAATGACAAATGAGAAAACCAGGCGAACCTTCCTTTCGTGATGTAAAGTAAACGTCTGTATCTGTCATTGGATACTAAACAGATGTTCTTCGTAGGCTCCATTGGCATGTCGTCAAAGTTTAAAATTACTATGCGAATTCGGTTATAACAAATTATGAATCGTAATTTTAAACGTTTACATTATTATGGCTTTATACGGAGAAAAATTATATTTAAAAAATTTCAATATAAATAGTAGAACTAGGATATTCCTGAAAATCTGATAAAAGTTACTATATTATATAGTAAAATAATCCGTACACATAATAATTAATTCAATTTATGTAGCCTTTTTTATTATACGATATAGTTATTTTTATCAGATTTGTAAGAGTATCCTAGTTTTTCTATTTATATTGCGATTTTTTATATGTAATTTTTCTCCGTGGTAGTTATTAATAAATTCTTTATTAGTGGTTTGGAGGGTTTTTTTAACTTTTTTTTAACTAGACAAACTTTTAAAAATAGAGTGTATTTAAGAAGAATACGCAAACTCATCTTCCGAGTTTTGCGGTTATAACCTTTGAATGACGAATGAAACCAGTAAATGCTATTCTAAGTAGATCGATATATAAATGTGCATTGATATCAAGTCAATAAATCGAATCATTCAAAAGAAGATAATTATCAATATAGATATAATTGATTGTTTTAAACAAATATGATCAATTGGATTATTTTTTAATTAAAGTATAATAAAATATATAAATAAATATATAAATATATAAATATATAAAAATAAAAAACGACAAAAAGTAAGACAGAACTATTATTTTATTATATTCTATTTATACAATTACTGATATCTTAAGAGGTAAATTAATTGTTTAATGTATACATTTAAAATAATCAATAAATTATAAAGAACAAATAATTAAATACATTATATTTATTATATAATTATATTATTATCATATATATCAATAGAACCATGCGAAAGTTAAACAAATGGCATAATTCTGGCACAGCACTGGTTACCGGATTACGACAACCAGTAAAGTGCCAGAGTTGAGCCAGGCATGGCACTTTGTATTATATTATAGTCTAATACAATATATTAATAATTTGACAGATAAAAACCAGTACTGGACCGACGTTATCACTCCTCAAAATGGTACACTACTGGGCCTACGCTGGTTTACAATTGTGATATAGTACACTGAAAAAAATATTAGAGTAAAATTTACTATATTTTATAATAAGTGTAGTATATTGTTATATGTATAATAGACATTATTATTTATAGAATATATCAATTACTATATTATATTAAAAAATGTACTTTAGGGAGCAAACCATCCCACGATTACAATATTTGTTCTTTTAGTGTACTGACAACTCCGGTACCAGTACTGGGACAATATTGGTCCATTTGTATTTTTTCTGCTGGATATATATATATAGATATCATAATATTTTACTTGAATTTTTATATTGATATAGTGTTATTATATATTCATTGCAAATAATTTACACTTAATTATTCGCTTCCAACGATCATGTGACTGTAATTAAGATATAAATCGTGTGTATATATATAGTAATTGTAGAGTTTGTAATTATTTTAAAGGCTTTCCCATAACGGCAAATGCGCAATAATATATATTTGGAACGAAAAAGCAATAAACACTGATATAATTTAGATTACGATCATAGGAACAAATAATCGTTATAACATTCAATTTTTATGTTTATCATTTTTTGCTAAATAAGAAATTGTAAATAATTTCATCATTCGATTACTTATGTTACACCCTATTTATATAAATTTTATCTCTCATAAAATCTAAGAGCTTCAAAATAAATAATAAAAAACTGTCTTACTTTAATTTATATATACCAGTAGTATAAACTATCTACATAGTGCAAAATCTTGAAATGCAATTTGGTTAATAATTTAAAATTTAAACAGCTAATTTAAATTTGAAATTGAATTTTTAAAAATTTTATATAAATATAAAGTGTAGGATAATTTAATATATATTATATATTATTATATTATATTATGTTATATTTTGTATTATGATTTATTTGTAACAGTTATTATTTTTATTAAGAAAAAAAATATTAAATATTAAAACAAAAAGACGGTTATTCCACAAATTTAAAGTACTTGCACGAACTGTTAACATATCCGACTCACGAATTATCGTCTACTATTTTTCCTTCAAAATGTCTGGACTGATGCATATACTTGTATATATTCGTTCAACGTAGTGTAAATATGTCAGACCGATAATACATGATACATATAGTTACACACATTCAACATATAAGGCCTAAGGAATAAAAATGAAAAATAAGACTATTGAAAGAAATTATCTTATATTTTTCTTTAGTAGTGTTAAACTATACCCAATTTATGGTTAACAAACTTATATAAACTATAAATAAAATTTATTTATCAATAATACTCCGTTAAGAAATATAACATAATGTATTCGTCTGTTTAAATTTAATGTATATTTAAATCGATCAAATAATACAAGGAATACACTGAAAAAAATGGACTGTTGTTTTAACAGTGCGCACTGTACAGCCTGGACTGTAAAAAATAGATATCTGAAAAAAATGATAGGTCTTTAAAAATAAAACAAAATAAGTCTAGACTATTACCAAATGATTAATTCTTCATTTTTTAAGAATAATATTAATAAGTAAAATAAAATAACACATATGAAAATGAATTCATAACCTTAAAATGTCAGAATTATAACAGTGTCAACTGTACAGTCCAAAACTGTACATTTTTACAGTCTAACACTGTTAGCGGAACAGTCTAGTCTGTTAATCCAACAGTAAATTTTTCTTAGTGTATTATAAAAACAATTATAAAAACATAATTACGAATATGCATATTTATTTATGTATTATTATGTTATTTTATTATATTAAGATTGTATTTCGATGATTCACACAGGGTAAAATTTAAAACTTAAATTCTATCCAATTTAACACGATTGGATATTGTGAAATATTATCATTTTTTAGGTTAAAAAGGTGGTATTAACATTGAGTTTACTGTAAATTTTACATTGATTGATATATTAGCTCAAATTAATATTCTGAAAAGAATAATGTTGGTTTAAGAAGCAATAATTTTCTCCGCGCTATATTTTGTATTTATATTATTTTTACAGTTTATCTTGTACGGAAAAATTCTTTTACGCGTGTCATTCTGTATATAACGAAGTTTAATATTCTAGAAAAAAGGTGTTAAATTAGCTTATAGTTCAGAATAATGAAGTTTGCCTAAAACGTTACCTTTTGTTTTTATTACGATTTTAACATAAATATTATAGAATTATTGTTTGCAGATGCTGCTGTACAGTAACCAGATATAAAACGATTCAAAGTTCATTTCTAGAAACTTAGCCCTTCTTAAAGTTTCAAATAATACACGTTGCGAAGTAATATTCTGGCCATTTCACAATTTTACTTTATAAAGTTTAGACCCTAGTTTTCATTACAGTTTGATAGTTTAAAATGCAAAGTTAGAAGAGCAAATTATTTCATTCACTTAATCTAATTAAAATAAAAAAAGTACATTAATAATTGCTGTTAATATGTATATTATTATTTTATTAGACTCCATTTGTATTTGTTTTTTTTTATTATTTAAATTATATATTCCGATTTAAATTTAATTAATGGATAAATTAAATGAAACAAATAAACTGTGTATTCATTTTACATAACATGTATTATCTAGCTAATTTCTATGTATCTTGCTCCATTTTGGTGGACATTTCAACGTATTATAAATATAGAATCTATATATTTCTACCTAATTTCTACCTTAAGCTTTTTCTGTTCTGTTGGGGATATATTGAAAAAAATAATCTTACAAATATTACTAAACTAGATAATAATATAGTAAGGAAAATATACAAAAATGTAAAAAATATAATAAATTATGATTAAAATAATATTTAAATATATTTTTATTATATGAACAATATATTAAAAATATATTAATAATATATTGAAAATATATTGATAATATATTGCTAATATTTGAGTAACGTGTAAACGTGCCTCCTTTAATTTGTTTAAATAAATTATATGTATATACGTTTCGTTCTAAAACTTAATTTGAAACATCTATAGAAATATGTAATACTACAATAATGAAATATTTTATTTATTAAATATGATAAACGAGTTGCAGTGATCTATCTCAATAGAAGTTAAAGTACATTAAGATGTCGAAAATATTGTAGAAGAGTTTTTGACTTATTATGATTTTATAACTTATACATTATAAGTTTTTAAACTTCGAAATTTCGAATCGTTTCTAAAATAATAATAATGTGTTTTTGTTCAATGCTTGATTAACATTTTCGGTTGTGTATGTACTAATTTTACAATACTCTGTAGACAAAATTGTTAGGTTTATAATATTTTGATCAATAAATTTTAATTTATAATTTTTAAATATAATATTTTTTAGTATTTTAATCAATAAGATTCAAACCATTTCAGTACTATACTAATGTATGAAGTGTACAATTATATTATAAAAAACTATATACATATTTATAAAAAAATATATATATTTCAGATATCACAGTCGAACTTTTTCTAACTGGAGACAACTGTCATTCCATTTTGAGGGTGAGGATTCGTTATTGCACGAAATATATAGAACAATTGCTGAATTTTGAAAGTTTTATGTCGCTAAAATATGTCGATGTTATAAAAAGAGAAAAAAAATGTTTTTCGATTGAATTTTCAAATAAAAAATTCAACTTATGAATAAATAATTTTTTCTGTCAATTGTATTTACATTGTTCAAAATAATAAATACGAAAATTAAGATTGTAAATATTAGATATTTAGTGATTCGAATAGTTGTAATAAATCAATGTAAGCAAATATTTTAACATTTCAGATAGTTACAGTAATTCATAAGTATCCGCCAATTACGAAATCTACAATAGAACAACCGGTTAATCGTTTCCTTGATGTAGTTACACGATTATATTCTTGTCGGTATTGCAGTTTAATAGTTTACCATCTAGTAAATTATTTTGCAAATGAAGAATTTACATCGTTTTTATAATATTTAATTAAATTTATCATACATTATATTATTGTTTACAACCATGGCATCATGCATACTACAAACATATTAATTGTTTAAAAAGGACATAAAAATGAATTTTTAGTAATATTTGTGCGTTTATTGTAATATACCAATAATTTTAAATTGATTATAGCATTATATATTAATGGCGCGTTTATAATTGTACTGAATTTATTAACAGTGAAGTGTTAGTAAAAGATGAAATTATATGCCTGAACAAGTTAAATGAAGATAATAGTTTTATTACTGACAATTAATTGACAATTACCGACTACCAAATCTAGGCCAATTCAAATCTGCTCGGGTCATGTTTTTATATGTGTTTTTTCATTTAGTGTAAGTATTGCAATCCCTGTGTTAGTAAAAGACAAAAATATACATTTGTATAAGTTCGATAAAGATGCATAAATATTTGTATAAAAATCCAGATCACGAATTTTTTAATTAAATACAAAAAACAGAAAAATTTTATTATCATATATATATATATATAGTCATGTGTCACCAAAATTTTAGGGACAACCCACTTTAAAGCTCCCTAACTACAGCTCTGAATAAAATTCTTTTTGTCAGGGCCGGCAGAGCACATCGGGCAGCCTTAGGCCGCACCTTTACTATAGTTAAGTTGAATTGAACTATTTAAATTCAATAGTTCTATTGGTTTGGTTTAACTAATCAATTTAATTTTTTAATAATATAGCTAGATTGTTTAATATCGATTGAATCAAAAAAAAAAAATTAAATAAACGTTTAAAGTTTATAAAGTAACTGGATATGGAATTAACTTATGCTAAAAGTAATTTAGATATTCGATTAATCAAACTAATTTTTATAAACTAATTTACGCACCTATCGTGGAACTATCCGATATCTCGGAGGTAAAGTAGCTATTTTTCCCCTCTATAACGGATAGTTCCATTTTTGTTTCGCTGCGACGGTGCATAAAACAACTACTTTTCCTCGGACGCGGTGGTGTCATCGGCCGGAATATACTATTAGCTATTTAATTGATTTATTTTACTAAATTAAAGTAACTAGATATTAAATTAATAAATTTAACATTTAAATTTATTTTATTAAATTGATTAAATTACTTAATACAATTTCTGTTATTAATTATTAAATTAAATAGTTTTCTCTCCTTACCCGAGATGTTTTTTGTTTCTTTTTTTATTCGGAAGGTGCTGGAACGCTGGAAGAAGTCCTTTGCATTGCAATAATACCTATATGATGATTTCTTTTAGCGCTCTTTATAACTCAACCGGTTGAATTGTTCGGAGCTAAGAAAACATGCGTTCGAAAATTGAGCATTATTATTTATTATTGTTGATATCGTAAAAACAATTTTAAGTTAATTTTCGGTGATTTTTTAGCGCGTTTCCTAAAAGTTAAAATTAAATATTTTTTAATATTTTATTTTATTTTTACTTAAATATAACTGTTTGTTCTATATATAATCTATGTATAACTATATATAACTGTTATTATTAAATAATAATGTTCAGTTTTCGAACGCAGGTTTACTTAGTTCACAACAATTCAACCGTTTGAGTTGTTAAAAACGCTAAAAGAAATCACCACTACTTTTAAATAAAATTTTATTTTCATTTGTTATGAGAAAAAGCGCCCCCCGTTGGACAAAAAAGGAAACACTCACGATATGTAAAACTAAAAAATACAACAACAAAATTTATCAAATTATAGAAACTATATAATAGAATTTTATTTTTATTTATCATTAACTCTCAGGTTACGTTCTTTGTTTTATAAAAGAAAATAAAAATAAATTATTTATTTAATAAAAAGAAATTTTAATTATTTATACCAATGCGCCGACGCAATGATGGCTTGGTCTTTGACATCAGCCAGTCAAAAAAGGCAGTATGGCCGCGTCCAAGCCTGTCAACAATTTTAGTGTTATTTTTGTTTGAGTTTGCAGAAAGTAATCCGTTCGGTTTTTTTTATAACGGCTCTCATTGGCACTATAATACATATAATTTTAAACGGAAATCATATTATTAGAGATTTAAATAGTTGTTATTGTTGAATCTTTTAAAATATTAAAAAAAAAATAAATATCTTTAATTAAGTAATAATTAATAAGTTTATAATTTGTAAACTGTAAGAAATGTATTATTAATTTTATCATTTTTTTATAATTAATCGTACTATGTATAATATAAAAAAATCATCTTATGTTTATATTATTTGTATAAGTTTCGAAATCATTTAATTCTTTCGGTAAAAAAGCCATTTACTTCTCGCTAAAATTGTGTGATTTGGAGGAAAACCAACTCATATGTTCTCAATACTCTATCTTTCTTTTTTCTCATACTTGTTCAAAACTTTTTTCATATCACCAAACTGATCAAAGTGTAACAATCTAGATTGTAACACATTGACAATATTAAATTTTATATAATTTTGTAAAACGATGTATGTGAAATAATTTATGAACATTTTAATTCTGTTTTTATTTAGTTTCAAATATTCACATTTTTCAATCAAATTTTTAATTTAATATGTTGAGTAAAAACGTGGGAAAATAACACAATTAAATTATTTGTTAATTTTTTTCATTCTATTTGAGGAGAATTACATCAATTTCATAAAAGGAATTTATAATACGACAAGTATCATTAATAAATGATAATAATGATATAATGTATATTCTTTGATCCTAGTCACGTATATGATGAAATATTTGAAGTATTTAAAACAATTTACAATAATTTATAAGCTTAAATGATAATAATTTTAATTCTGACATAATTTTAAATTAGTTAAGCTAGTAGATGAGATATAATAATAAAGGACAATAAATATTAATAATATACATATCAATCTGGAGACTCAGCATTAATTCGAGTATAATTGCATTTTGTTAAATATTGTGTTATAAATATATAAAAAACAATTTTAACAAATTTATAGATTATTTAATAACTAAACGTGGAAATTTAATTAATACTATTTTCTTATAAATATATTGTGAGGATAATTCATCATTAGTTGTAGTTTGTGTAAATATATCAAGTTGAAATTGTACTGTATTTAAATTTATAGTTAATTTTGTTTGCAATATTTCATAAGAGAATTTATTATAAATAAAGAATAGAAAATCAATTCTTATTCTAGATATTATAAAAGTAATAAATGCATATGGCCTTTTATTTTGATTATTAATTTATTCATTTAATTATACAGACAATCTTTTCCATCTTATTACATTATAAAAAGTTTGTTTTATACAACATAAAATAATTATATGAAGTTTATGATCTTATTCATAATTTGATTTTTATTATATGGTTAGATACATTACTACACATTCATATAAATACATAAAACTTGCATTATTAAATTGATTATATTAATAATAATATTAGAATATTGTAAACTATATTTCTAAAAAGTGTAATGGTAAATGATATAGTTATCTGTAATAAATACATTATAATTAAAATAAATAAGTCCTAATTTATAATACAGATCGTATCATAGATATTTGTAAATGAATTGAGGCCTGTATAGTTTAGTCTAATAAGTGTTTTACTATATATATTAATTAA
>JABFQC010006284.1:0-10892 GCA_022817085.1 Psilanteris sp. ZL-2020 | reverse complement strand
GGGGCCTCAGTACCGCATTTTGTGGGTCCGTATGCAAAAGCACCAACCCATATATGAAGTGGTGCTTTTGAATACATTTTACACTGTTGCCATATTTATGAGTATGCAAAAACACCATTTGAGAAATATATATCGTTAAATATATACACGAATAAAAATATAATTAAAATTTTACTATAAAATAAACGAAACTGACCCTGGATTAAACAAACTTCCAATTTATCTCACAAATTATGATAAAAATGTAGCATAAAGAAGAAACAAAATACTATGTTTATACTACTATTTTACCATAATTTATGAGACAAATTTCAAGTTTGTTGCGTCCAGGGTCAGTTTCGTTTATTTTATAGTAAATATTATAGTATTTTAAAATGTATACATTTATTAAACATTTAATTAATTTATAAAGATACAACTTGTTTAATATAATTCACATGTATATATAAATAAGTTTATTTATATACATTTTCTTTTCTCGTAAAATACATGCATGGTACGAGAAAATATCTTGAATCAAAATTTAAGAATGTTGAGAGTCTATTCAACGCGGTAAAACTAACTCGCACCGGCCATTCAAACGGAGCTGCGGTAGCTTAAAAATTACGATTGCAAAATCATACCTTAATATTATATTTTTAAAATACTTTTTAATATTTTATTTTAATAATAAAAATAATTAATGAATATTATTATAATAAAATATTATAATATAATTTACATAATCAGTAAAAATTATAATCAATTATTAATTGTTTAACTTTCATATACGATCATATATATGAACTAGACAACCTAAATAATATCTCTAAATAATAAATAAAATTCAATAAGTTTAATGGAAAATAACTTTTATTTCCATGAATAATTTCAAATAATTCTAATATTCAAGCTTTAATTCAATTAAAAAACTAATTTCTTCTTAAGACTTATTTTATATTTCTACAGTGGCATGCTATTTTTGATGTTCGTAATACTTGAGCTAATATATTTATTATTCGCAAGACATACAAGTATATCATTCGTTATTTCAAATTATTAATTTACGACAAATTCTTTTTTCTCATATGCGTATAATAAAAAAGAACGATAATATACTAATTATAATAAGCATTAAAAGTATAACGTCACCGTTTTCATAATAAATTCATGAAATTCATAAATATGAAATCCCGATAGTAAAAATACATCTTTTATGCAATTGTGAAAAATTTAATAGCATCTACTCAAAAAGATAGTTTCCTCGTAATCGACCAAAATACTATTAAAGTTTTTACATCATATCCCCGAACTTTACCAATAAAATGATTATTTTTAATCCAACACAAACAAACTTTCGTAATTTCCATGTTATCTATCCAATTTTTGTACTAAACTTTTATTCTATAACAAATAAAACCCTTATAATCCAAGGTCATTCATGCTGCTCGTTTATATAGCGACGATATAAAAACAGTCCCTCGTGAAAAGTGGACAACAATTTTTCACATTCTCCGCTATTTTATGTGTTGCAAAAATCACCTCTGATAACAAGATTATTTTTTTATCAATTTTTTTCATTTTAAAGTATTGCACTGGGTTTTCGCATTGCAGGTGGTGTAGAAAAGTCTGAGTATACTCAGTTGCCTAAGCACATCCTTAGTCGACACGGTTTCGAAGGATGCTTGGCCTCCGTTGACCTCAGTGGCGAGAGTCCTGACCTCATTTCTGAAGCCGTAGTTCCCAGTCGTTTAATAAAATCAGGATGCGACGCCTATACTAACATACATCCTGGGAAGAAATGCACTCACGACGTATGTGCCAATCACGGTGTTTGTGTTCAACAATGGGATAGCTACACTTGTGACTGTGATATGACGAGTTTTGTCGGGCCTACTTGCAGTGACGGTACTTCTACTTATATGATTACAATTAAAGCTGTAACGTTTTGTATTTAATACTAACATATTTCAATTTCAGCGTATGCCAAAAATTAAGATATCGCTTCGACAAGACGTATTTGTCTATAAGATCTATTCTATTTTGAAACACATATTTTGGGAATATATATGCAAACATTATTTTCTGTATTTTATTAACTGTTACCATTGATTTGGAAAATTTATATTTTTTATATGAAAAATAATATTATTAATTACCTGAAAATTGTAACTATATACCCAAGTAGAAATTTCTCAAGTACCTTACAAGGTACTAGAAATTTTATATAGAAATCCTCTAGTAACTCACGAGATACTCGACAAATTTCTACCAGGGTACGTATCGACTAGTATTTATTTTCAAAGAAAATACATTTTTGTCAAACTTATTAACTTATATATGTAATATCAATGGACAAATTTAGAATTTTATTGTATTATAGTTTTATGAATAGTATTTATAACCAACTAAATTCAAACAATAATGTTACAATAACTCAATTCATAATTATTTTATTTATTCTTAAATACCGCTTATTTAAGCACTTTAGTATACAGTACTTGATATTATAGCAAGATACTTATAATATATAATGACAATAAATACAAGTTTATCGTAAACATCATTAAGTTTGATGTCTATGATAATTACTGTTTTATTGTTCGATTTATATGTTAAATCTGATATGCCAAAAATGTTCTATTATGAACCATTAATGACAACTGTTAACATATATATCTCGTTCGCATTGTAGCAATGATTAATTTCTATTTATAAATTCAAAATGTCTAAGCCAATTTGAGATAAAATGTCAACAGTATTTAAAATATTACCCAATTATTAGCTCGTGGCAATAGGCTAATTAATCCGCATAGTCACAATGAATTATATTGTCAAATTGATTAACTGAATCGTTGATAATTATATTTATTTGCAAAACAATTTTACGTATTTAATGCAGTTTTTATTATTAATATAATAGTATAATTAAGTAATAGTAATTAATTTGTGAATTGAACAAAAACGTACGATTAATCAAATGAATTGTTTAATTATCCGAATCGTTGTTTATTTCACAGAGGCAGTATCCTTCGAATTTGGTGCTGGAAAAGGACTCATCACGTACACTTTTCCGGCGGAACGAAAGCCGGAAATGAAAAGAGACACGATAGCCATGGGCTTCGTTACCGGAGTGAACGACGCTGTTTTGTTGCGCATCGACTCCGCCACAACCGACGACTACCTTGAAATCGAAATCGCAAGTATCTGAACGAAAATCCCGCGATTAAATATTGATTTTGCTAAAGAATAAATAAAGCTGTTACTTCCAATTTTATGATTGCTGCTGTTTTTGTAATTGTATTCTGGTGAAGAATAAAATGACGTAGCAGATAACAAACATTCGTTGCACTTAACGGTTATTGTAATCTATTTGAGAACTTCAATTTACATATTACACGGAGAAAAATGTTATATGAAAAATTACTATACATTATGGTATTTCAGGGATTTGGAACCAAATATTTCTAAAATTATTATACATCTTCTACACAATACAATATATTTCTTCTAGACAAATTAACTACACGTAGAAATTATATTAAACATTACTATAAGTGTGGCATTCCAAGGATATCGAAATAAAAACAATGCAAAATTACTATACTATACTAAAGTAACTTTTGTAATACCGTACAGTACTTTTTACTATAAGATATTGTAAAAATTGTTACAACATGTTTGCACAGTACAATATCATAAGAAAGTTTGCTATAGAAAAGGTATAGTAATTTAACTGAATTTATCCATTAACTGAAACATAACTTTTTTCTACGTGTATGTTTTATAAGACAAATTTCTATAAAATATAGTAATTTCCATAATACTAATCATGATATCCTTATAAAGCTATTAGTATGGTATTTTATAACGTAACTTTTTCTTCTACGTGTATAAAAATACGTTTATAAGTTATTACAAATTATAATTACTAACATACTAAACATACTAAACAATTTATTTCATTACCCGATTTTATATTTATAATATATATTCCTTTATATTCCGGCAATCCTCTATATTAATAGAAAATTATTTATTTTGAATGCAGGTCGAAGGAAATGTATTCGCTGTGTACAATATGGGCACAAATGACCATCCTATTGGCGAAGTTAGCGTCAAAGTAAATGATAACCAATATCACGTTGTTAGATTTACGAGAATGGGAGCTAATAGTACTCTTCAAATTGATGACTATAATCTGCAAGTAAATCATCCGACAGGTGAGTTTAATCAGCATAATCAAAAAATTATTCACAATTTTGTAGCGTGAATTTAAAGCCTTTCAATCACAGAATGACATTTATATAAATACAACTCTTATTGAAAAATGTGTTTATATTATGTTAATAATAAATAAAGTAATAGCAATTCATATAATTTCACGTTAAGAATTTGATACTCAGGTGAGAGCATTTAATTAAAGAAGGTGCTTTTTAAAATAGAAAGTAACTTCTATTGTTCCAAATTGATTCTTGTGTCTCAAAAAACTTGAGACTTCGTAGAAGAGCGCTCCGGGTGATAATGTATATGTGTTACTTGTATGGACTTTACTTAACAAATAAACGACAATGAAACGTGAACAGATGGTTTCATTGGTAGACGATTCTTAAGCCACTGTAACTAATTGAGTTAGTCTTTCTGAACAGGAAATATTTATTTCTTCTACAGGAAAACCGAAAAGAACATTTGTAAGAAAATGATTTGTTCCACTCGTTTAATGAACTTCTTCAAAAGGGTGAATTGAATGTAACAAAACATCATGATGTCTGTTAATATTATATATATTTATTCGTGCAGATACTAAAGTATAAAATTACACGGAATAAAATAATCAGTAGGCACAACAAGATTGCTGGTTACCGTTAATAGTATAGTCCGGGTTAATATAGTCACAAGTCTTACTTGTTAATGTTACTCCCTTTTTCCGGTAATATGGCTTTTATTGAATCTTTACCAGAAAATGACTGGGGGGTTACGTGAATTAAATTTACGTATGTGTACAATGCAATAAACGGATATGTTTGACATTTTATTACACTGAGAACAATTTCTATTACAAATGACTGTGCCAAAACAGTATTCTGATGCGGTGTTTGTCAACACATAAAAATGACCCCTAAATATCGTAAACATTGCTTCGATTTCCTATATTTTTACTGTGTTTTAACGATAATCATTCTTTGTTGACAAACATCGCATCAAAGTACTGTTTTGGCACAGTAATTTTTAATAGAAATTTAATTTTCTCAAATTAAAAATAGAAAATTAATTTTTCTCAGTGTATAAAATGTACGGACTTTAAATGAAATAGATTGGACTTATGATTTCAAACTTTAAATTTGTCTTACAAAAATTAAATTTTAGATGACCATAATTATGTGTGACAGAATAAACAAACCAGTTACTATCTTTGCTTTGAAGCAACTATTACTTGTATGCCGGTAATATTATCCATTATTTCATTACCGCCGTTGATTGTTATTTTTGAGATCATTATTTATTTGTCCATGTAAAGCTATAATTATTCGCCAGAGAGCTACCTCAAACATTATTTATCACATTTAAAAATATACCGTCTTAATTTGTCTACTGTAAAAATGTACGTGAAATTTGTAGAGTAATAAAAATATTAAAAAAATGCAAACGCAAATAAAACCGGCGGCTCGTATAATTAAGCAAAAGGGCACGCGTATAAGTCAACCTCGTGTCGCGAAGAAAAGCTCGAACAATCAAACAGGTAGCGTTTGTATTCGTACGTATCGACATGTCATGTCGTTGCGTCGTAAAGTGGAGAATGAAGGGAATGTGCTTTCCAAGCGTGAGAACTCAGTCCCATCGAGCTAAGATTTCTTCCCCAAGCTATTAGGGAATCATTTGACTTTAAGAAGTTTGAAGCTGTACCATATGCGATATTAACAAGCAACGTAAACCGAGCTTTTAAATTTCCGGCGTTGCAGCAGCTACAGCTTTAATTACCGACACACTTAACTAAATTATCGTTATATACATTGTAATACTTTGGCGCCGCGTAAAGTTGCACCGTATTCAGTTTATATGGCTTTCACTCTTATGAAATCCGAGTTACCCCGTTTTCTTCATTGTCGTACTTCGCGCATCCGTTTTATTTCGCTCGAAAAAGTTAAGAAATAATTATTGCAAAAAAAAAAAAAAAAAAAAAAAAAGAAAACGAAGAAAAGGTGAACTTAGAGGCTTGACGTAGCGCTTGCTTTAGACTCGTGGCCATAATTAGACGGCCAAACCACGCGTCGGTTGAAAAAAAAAAACGCGCGCGAAGCGCCGTAGCCCTAAGAAATTTCGTGTTGCCTTCTTCTTGCGCGGTCTATTACAACGATCTCTTCGTACGTGCTGAGCACTTGGTACCTCTAAAAAAAGAGAGTCTCCTTTCGGGTCTTGGTTCTCACGCTCGAAACTTTTAGAGCTCTCCGTAGTCGCTCTCGACCTATCTACGTTCTCGCCTTTCCTCTTTCGCGTCTTACGTATTTCCTTTTCTCAACCATCGTACGCACACATTTTATAAGTCGCCGCAATTTCTTAATAACTTTCCTCGCCGCAAACTCGGTTTCATGCCTCGAAACAAAATTTTTCAACACATTTTATACGTAACCGGAATAGTTGCCAAGTATTTTGCATCCGTGATGTAATAAACATTACAAAATGGAGATGACTAGAATCAGTTTTCATTGGATAATCCCATACCCAATCCAAAAAGCGCGCTCTGATAAGATTTTTTAACCAGATCACATAGTTCGTCGAATATTAAAATGCTATGGATACAAGGCGCTGACGAAATGAATGGAGGAATTGCAATTTGTTTTGTAATGATATACCCGCGTTGAGTGCATAGCCGGAGCGGCAAGTACAAAAGTTGCAATTACAATAAACCACCGCGCGCGTCAAAGATTTTGGCATCTCAAAAGATAATAATAACGTTCGCTAATGAAGCCCGCGTTTTGCACGGCAATGGCGCGCGTTTGTTAACAATTTTCGTCTATCCTTATTACGAAGCCCGAATATATTATTCGTCTGAATGTAAATAGTTTGAGCACAAAGATATACGAAAATTTTGCATTCAGTTAAATTTTATATATTTCGTGGTTGAATTACGTGTATTTACTTAATTGAGGTTAATGCTGAAAATAGTGGCCAAAAGTATGCTATGCATACATCGGTGTATAAACGAATACGCACACGAGCAGAAAAAATCTTCGTCGAAAAGCTTGCGTTTGCCAGCATACTTACAACTTTCGTCGCATAACGAACCTCTTAAATCGACCGAGATTGCACGCTTTTGCATTCTTCTTCGTAGCTGGGCTTTGTCTATGTATTTATAACGAGGTCGCTGTGCCAGTAATCTAAAATCCTTCTAAGAAAACAAGCATTCCCGGCAGATTATTTAAACGAAAAGTTTGCGAGGCTGGGTTCGTCAACCTTCGAGACATTTTTTTTCCTCTCTTTTTTTGCAATTCAATTTCACAACTTGCGCAATATTTCAACCGAAGACGCGGTATTGCCTTTTAACTACGGGCTCAATTTAAAACCGAAAATTCTATAATTTGAACACCGGAAATGTAATCTAAACATGCTTTGTGTGAAACGTCGCTGTATTTTGTCAGGCTCTCAATTTAATTCAATCAATTTCTTCTAAAGCCATTTTTGTTTATTTTATTTTTATGGCCGACAATTTTTACATCAATTGCACGGAAATTCAATCGAGACGAAAATTGAAAAGAATTCAGAACTGTCGATAACTAATCATATTCGAAAATAAAATGAATACTACAATGGGACAGGCAATACCGCACGAACATTGGAATTCCAGAGGAGACGTTCGTGGGCGGAGTCTGTCCCAAAAAGCCCCGGTCAAAGATGGCTTTCTGTCGGGTCATCCAAAAGTTTCGTTTGAGATGACGAGCTCTTTCACTGTCTTACTCTCCTCATAAATAATCTTTTACTAATTTGTATTTATGATTCTTTTCACACCTCAATATGCTCAAATTATTATATATTTTCAAAGAAAAAAACGTTTTGGTAATATGATGAAACGCGCGTGTCATTTCGTTATTACGTTTATGCATTGGTTCGTGTTTATCAAAACCGAAGGATCGGTTTACACGCCACTCTTTTACTACTCTTTCGGCCTACTCCCCTGCTGAAACTGCGTGTAGAAAATAGCCTCACTTTTATACCTCTAAAATAATAAAATAAAACTGCCCTTGAACTAAGATAGGTGCTGCGTTTCGAAGAACAAGACAATTATTTAAATAAATATTTTTTTCATCGATGTTCCGTATTTCTAACCCACTTCTATACACATATAATTATAATAAAAACCAGAGCTACGTTTTTAGTATTTTCAATTTATTAAATTGTTAATTTAACATTTAATTTAAGAAATTAAGTCTTTTTAAACACATTCATGGCTATTTTCATCATTTTTAACTCACTTGATTCAAATTTTATTTTATTTTATTTTATTTTATTTGATTATACTTATATGAGTTTCATTTAAACAACATGCAATAATTTATATAAATTTCAGAATTATATTGTTTAATGTTAGTAATTGATGAAAATGTCATTCCGTTCAACTTTAGATAAATGATATAGTATCTTTATAATATATTTGTCAAAATTAACATTGTTAAATATTAAATATTTAAATATACTAAATGTATCAAAAATGATTATAATCTACTCAAAGAGTGTCAAAATATAACTTTTAGAGTTAAACTTACAGTATTATTATGTTTTCCTAGTAATAGAATATCCAATTTCTTGTAATCCTTTTATAATGCTAATACCGTCAAATTAGTAATAATAGAGAGTGTTTGTACAAATATAAATACTACTAATTTTATTATACCTGTTCAGGTAATATGATACAAAAGTAAACATTCCTAACAAGCATTTGTGACCCTTAAAAGTATATCCAGATGATATATGGTTTCCTGTTAAAATCTTTTGAAAGTGAGGTGTTAGTTACATAATGAAGTAGAAAATATTGTCACGTCATGACAAATAAAGCACTTTTATTTTATATAATTAAATAGAATTTATTTAGAATTCGTAGAATTCGTAATTATCATGACATAATGAATTAAATATATTATTATACGTATTATTGTATTATTTCATTCCAAGCACAACAAATTTCATATAACTGCATTTTTGTAATTTCATAAGTTGGAATTTACTTGAAATAAAGTTTTTATATTATATTATATTATAATTATAATATTAGTATTTTTTTAAATATAATGCAAAATTAAAATTATAAAATATCTTTATATTACATTATTGACGAAATTAACACATTTTATACCACGGTATATATATAGCAATATAATGTATAAATTACAGTAACTAATTGACAGGTTTTAATATTAATTATAATGTAATCCACTGTGTGGCACGGTAATATATTAAGTATATAATAATAGATAATGCATAAAAATAAAGCTTATACATAAATATTTACATTTTTGTTTTTTTAATATAAAAATAATTGACGATTTACTGTAAAGTTGCAAAATCAATTTTTTAAACTTATTTATTGTTTACAATTTAATATAATATTTCAAACTACACTGTTTTCTTATTTAATCCATTTAATTATATTTCTTTGATTTTTATATTAAACGTAAACCAGATTTGTATAAACTAAAATATTCAGAATACATTTTTTATTAAGAATAAATTAAATTACGAATACAAATGCTTCATTTTTAATAAAACAAGTTTCTTTATTATAAATACATTTAAAGAAAAAAAAAAGAAATCCTTCATCCTTGATTTTAGAATTGACAATCCATCTTTAAAAATAAATATATATTGATGTATACCTAAACTTAAATATATTCACAATATTGTTTAATTATACATATATGCGATAAAAGTATATAGTTGTTTGTTTCATTTTTATATTATAAATATTAGTTTAAAAAAAAGTTCTTTGTAATATTTCAAATTTTTAAAAAATAAAACTATTGTAGTATCGCACAATACATTATTATACAATTCAGACTCTAAAATATTGTGTAAATAGTTTATTACAATATATATTTAAAATACATGCATAAAGCTACAAAAGAGAAAACAATTTCATTACAAAATGGCATACCATCTCGTGCTTGAGAAAAATCTAGTGTCTCGTAAAAATTATATAAAATGTTCATTTGAAATAAACAATTTGAAGATAAATTACTCAGTTTTACTTTACTTATTCTAAGCAAAACAACATTGTTAGTTAAATATTTTAACTTTAAAACTTATAACAATATAATGTTGCATACATAAAGTTAACAACAATATAATAAATTGTGATAATAATAAATTAAACTATTCTTATCATCCAAATATATTTCATATTGCACGTTCACCAGCATAATGATAGATTATAGTTACAAGTATGCCAAAATGTATAAATAAGAACCATAAGCTAGATTGATGTCAGCACAAAGCTAACATTCATGCATTGCCAAACATGCAACTTGTAAGGTAAAATACTGTACGTTACCTGCGAGAACGTGTATATATATATATATATATATATATATTTAAATGATTAATTTAATTAGTCAGAAATATTATTAATATGCATTAATTATTAATATAATTTAATAACAATCAAGAAAACGTTTATATATATATATATTTACTGCATTTAATTCTCATTTATTATAAATATTAAATTTTTATTTAGATATTTGTTTAAAATTTCAATACAAATATTTTAAATCGTATACAATTTAAATGTATTCAACATTCAAAATATTTTTCAAACCTCATGTTGAAATTCGTTTATATAAGAGCACACATAAATGTAATCACTTTTAAGCATTTTTATCACGCCTGCACATGAGAATCAGACATGAGATGCATATTTAAAG
>JABFQC010006283.1:0-10892 GCA_022817085.1 Psilanteris sp. ZL-2020 | reverse complement strand
GATTTAAGTACTAAAAAGAGTTAAATTTTCTTTAATTAAATTTAATGAAGCTTATGTGCTCATGCGCAGAAAATGATGATGTGTAATAACATCTTCGAATCTACGTTTGATCAACGTCATTTCACAAACGAATATACGAATTAATCAATAATAATAATAAAATAAACTGGATATAAATAATGTACATATATCGAAATAACATTGTCTGTACATATTTTAAGAAATATTTTTTATTTTAAATGAAAAATCACATTATTACAATGTTAGCAAAATATGTTGGCAAAAAGTCGTTGAACAACGTTGGTTTATTGTTTCATACCTTATATACGAATGTTAAAGGTAAATAAGATTTTTGGTTCAAATGTGAGACAAACGTCAATCTGATGAAATAAACACCGTGGAAACTTAGAATATACTAGTTATAACCTTAAAAGTATTATAATGAGATAAGAATGTTAGTCATATACATATTGCGAACACGTATAAAAATATATATTAAAATAAAGTGAGATATAAAATAAATTAAATTAAAAAACGAAATATTTGAAAAACGGAAAATGAAATATAAATTAATATAATTGTTAATAACTGTGTCATATCAATAATAATTAATTGAACAATAAACGACAATCAATATACATTCTGTGTTTTTAACCATCATATTTCATTTACTATTAATTGAAAATAATAAAGTCAATTATTTTTAAAACGATTTCACTCCAATTTTGTTAATTATATATAAGCGCAATTAAAAATATATTTACAATTAATATAAAATTAATTATCATAAGATCAATATTTTTGATATATAATGATGGTATATAATAGTTAACTGCACGATAAATTGTAGTGAAACCGTCAAGAAATCTTAGAAATTTTAAATGGTATTCTTAACAATAAGTAAATTTAATAAATTAAATTTAAATAAGAAACAGAATTTCGATAATGATGTAAAACTCCAAAATCTAATTAAATTAAATGAGTTTTAATCTGTTCAAAACATCATTTAACATTTATTTATACTTGGAACATTTTTTAAGGAACGAAAGCTTGTAATGAGAATTTAAGAAGATTTAGTTTAAACACTATAATAGTAATATTGAAAATATAACACTTTTATAGCAAAAGCATTTTTTATTTTAATGCATTATTTCGATCAAATATATAGTTCGATACTCAATTATAACTCAACATTCAAATGCATAATATAATATTCAATTATTTATTAAATATTAAATACGTAATAAAATATAATAAAATTGACAACAGGAAAAAAAGAATTAAATAAAAACTTAATATGCATATATATATAAATTTAATGTATATAAATTTAAAAATATTATAACTGTTAATATTATATTTTCAATCAATAAATAATTTTTATATTCTTAGGTAAATTAAATAATAGTACTAATAGTTATTATTAAACATTAACTTATATATCACCTATTACTATAATAAAAGCACTTTTTTAAAATTACAAAAAAGATTATTTTTTGTGTATTTATAAGTAAACTGCAATTTCATGCGCCGCTATAAATAAATAACATTTAGTATTATATTAAAACAGTATTTTGAATGAAGAATCATGCTTTTCAATAAGATTTAAGTGTTTTCTTGCTACTCGCTTGCAGAAATATACAGAAACTGGAAATACTGTTTTAATTCGATAGTAATGTTGTAGAAACGTAAAGACAAATTTCGATGTTTGATGAATAATCAACGTTGAATGTGTAGAAAGTTTAGTTCAAAACTCACGGGTCACAAAGTCGTACGTTACACTTCATCAAAGCTCACCTCTCCAGAGGACGTTGTATTTATTCATTTGGAAGTCGAGATTTCCGCACGTGCTATTTCTTCGACGTCGCGTTCTACGACCCGATTTTCAAAGTTAGAAATGAAGACGAGAGTCCCGTAAACGCAGGACAATCTAATCTAATATCATCGAAGACTTGATGTTCAAGTTCGTGGTCGAACCGCTGTGCTGCTGCAACTTTGTGACACTGAACTGACATCGATAGAAATTGCTTTCCATTGTCGATCGACGAAAGCTCCTATTCGCATTTGATACTCTTATCAATCAATAACGTATGCAGTATTTGAGTTCTCAATGACGAAAGTGCAAAACGATCTAAAGACGTGTCGTGATTACATTACATCTTGAATGGTAATGATTTATATTCAGATGGTCTTTCTATTTTAACTTCAATCGACAATAACTTACAATTACATTCGTTAATAAAATCGTCCAAACATTTAATTATATGCCATGTATAAGGTTCCTCGACCCGTTGATAGATATTTTTTATAGAATTATAGTATATGTGAAATGATATTAAAGATCGATGAAATATACATTTTAAGTAATATTATATTTCACTTTTCTAACATTAACTATATATGATTTAAATAAAAATTTAATACTTCTCCTCTAATACATTATATAATACGTTATATAAATATGACGCCGTATATTTTTTAACCAAATTTTGTATATTATTAATTAAATATATTAAACTGAATAAAATTTAATTCACGAGGGTTGACCCCTTTCCTACTTATTTATCGTAGTAAATATTAGATTAAATATATGCAAAACAAGAGAAATATTTTCCTAAGTAGTAATTTCACTGGGAATTCTTTAGAAATGTATGGGGCCCAACCGGGCTTACCATAAAATGGAGGCCCATTAATTATTCTATTAAATTCGCTCAACAGCTTATCCGTTTGGGTCCCGAAAGAATATTTTGATCAGGCCATAATAACATTGTAATGAGATGAATTACATTAATAGTTACATAAATAATATATTATACCTTATAAGGCTCTATATTATAAATATTGAGGTTTGCTGTATGTTTGAGGTTTTAAAAATATAATTGTGTATGTATTGTGTTCCAGAATTATAAATTATAAATATATAATATAAAAAATAAGAAAATTATTTCATATCAAAATTATGTCTCGAATTTCAAAAGTTTATCAAAAAGCATCATTCGGGTAACGATCTCTAGCAATGCAATTGAATTCTAACTGCGAGGCACCGTTAGTGATACATTATTATATATCCCCAAGTAGAAATTCTAATCGGGCATTCAGTAGGGCCCATTTTAGTGAAACTTTGTCCTACTAGGCTACACCAATGTAGGCCCAGACAGGAAATGTAACGCTGGGATTAGAGGGGCCCCAGTTAAAATTTAGCTGCCCGAATGAATCCCTTTGATAAATCTCGTTACACAAACACTAATTAATATATAATATTTTTAGTGCATAAATTAATTTCATTATTTATTTCATTAATTATTATATATTTCATTAATTAACAAAAAAAAGGATGAAAAATGACTTTTTCCATCAAAAAATATATAGGCGCCGGCAGGATTTCACTAACAATTACCTAGAATAAGACACACAATTTTTACATGGTGTACTCTATGGATACTCTCGCGGGTCCTAGTAAGATTGATCAATTCGAAACCCAAAATCATATGTTCATTATTGCCTGCATGGGACCCTATAAGGTGTGCCATGTGTAATTACTAACGCAAATTATTCCATTCAAATCTTCCTAGGGCCCCATCAAAATATATGGTTGTTACCCAAACGGGTACCCCCTTGGGTAACAATATAGGATAAGTCATGGGACACCATTTTAGGGTAAGCCCGATTAGATCCTATACGTTTTGACAGAACGCCCGGTGAAATTTCTACTTAGGTCCTTACAAATGTTACATTTCCTATAGGGACCTACATTGGTATATCCTGGTGGGACCAATTTTCACCACATTTAGTCCCATTGAAAACCTGGTTTTAATTTGTACTTGGGTTCATAAATATATGGTAATTTTTAATTTTATATATTTAGTTTGTACATATACTAGTTAAAATACTTTCTTGCATAAACAGTTTATAAAGTACAAATTACGTAGCCTTTATTCATACGTGTAAACAATTATTCTGTAATACTGCGGTAAAATTAATTTGTTATAATTATGTTTATACTCGTTTAAAATCTTAATTTACAGAATATTTTACTAAAATGCATAAACTTAATAATTGAATTTTATATAATGAATAAGTAATTTCCAGTTTGTTTATTTAATGACATTATATTTATGTGTTCCATTTTTATACTTTATTACGATTATATAACAAGTATAACTCCTAATTATACGTTTGCGAATTTTATTATCATACGTATATGTATATATGACCATCAAAAATTGTGAAATGATTGTCTGGCAAATAGAATATAAAAAGGATAATATTTTCAGCGTTTTATTTAGAATTCAAGCCTTTTTAGTGTTATTTAGTTTGCATCGCGAAGAGGTTGTTAAAATATTTTATACATACATATATTTTTGTATTGCTCTTTAAGCGTTTACTCCTCTGTGTGGCATGTATGCTTTTGCGTTTTCCTAATAGCGTGTGTTTCCTCCGCCGTGCTTGATGACTTCCTCGAGATGATCATGCATATTGATGTACGCTCTAATTTCCTGCTGCGGAACACATTTCAAATTCAACGAAATTGAAATCACTGACTTGTTTCCAAAAATTGGGATCACATTCATGAACTAATTAAAATTGATATATTTTCTTTATTCAGAATATATTTTCGTAACTCAATTTAAAATTTATAATTAAAACAAAAGAGTATATAAATTGTTAACAATTTTAATGGTATAATTGAAGATTACATTTTTTATATTCTAAAATTGAAATGTTTAACATGATTCTCTTTTTGTATTGTAAGCAAATATAATTGTTTATTTATATATACATTTTAGAATATATATACATGTAATTTAATTACTATGTGATTACGCAACAAAATCAACAGATTTATATCAATAGAATTAAGATTTTTTTTTTTTTCGAGAAAAATTCATTCTTTTTGAATACTGGTAGTTTTACCTAGGAATAATAACTTAATATAGTTAGTTTTTATTTTAATTGAGATATGTTATTCTGTTAGTGATGGCAGGATTGACCGAGATATTTATACATGAGAGCTTTCATATCAGCTTATTAGCTCTTATGAAAAATTCATTTGAACATGCAGTTTTTTATCAATACAATTTAACCTAAAACATGATAGTTAAAAAAATCATAAAACTGAATTGATATATCAAAAAATGTAAATATTTTAAATAATTGCCGCTAAAATTGTAGTTTTATCACTATATATAAAACCGATAATATTAAATTTTGCAATTGTCTGTATTTTTAAGATTTATATATATGCCTTAATTAAACATTACAATTCAAATAAATATTATGATTATAAAATAAATGCATAAAAAAGATTAAAGAAACTTTTAGATAAATAAAGCTCCTGCATCGTTGCAATCTCCTTAATAAATTTGCGAAGAAATAAATGGTGATATGTATAAATAAATTACAATAATTTATTACTCTTTAAAGTATAATTTATGATTTTTCTGTGCCGTATATTCAAACAACGCGTTATAAATCAATAAATTATTATAGCAATTATTGTTTAACACGAGACGAATGATTAACAGAATTTACGACTGGAAACATGTTCATTTTAATGCACATTTTTTGATATGTCAGAATATCAGAGTTCAAATTACGAACTCTTATATTTCATTTATAATGTACAAATGTCAATAAATAATCTTTGCATCGCGTAAATAACTGTTTGCAATAAAGCATCGGACGTTAGTCATATACTAAAGTTAACAATGATTTTCTCGCACAAACGATTTATTTGTTTAGTAAAATACCTGTTCCGTAGAGACATAGTTGCGGTCCGAGACTGTATAAATACTGATACATTTCCGACTTCGATTACGAAGCTGCAGGTTAACGCAACTGAAGCCACCGGTCGATAAGTATTTATGTGCATAGTTGTAACCGGAATGGTTCAGAGAATTTTCCCAAATGCAATAAATAGCTACGTTGAAAAGAACCTCCTAGCTCCGCCGCGAAATCGTAAAATATCATTATTTTTGCGTTAATTTTCGCTAAAGTCGCGCGACGTGAGAGCGCTCGGTTCATTCTTTTTTGCAACCGGCATAAAGTCGTATTTAGCAAATAGACTCCAACCGTAGATAAGAACGTAATGATGTTATTTATCAAAAATATATATCATTTTAAATTAGCGAAATTGTTGTTATTATTGAACGTGCGCTGAAATTGCAATTTTATATTCTACAATAGGAATAAGAACATGTTTTACTCATAATAATGCCCTTCAAGAGGCTTTCAAGTATCAACGAATGTCAGAACGAAATAATTATCTTTAATTATCAAAAATTAAATCGGATGTATATACATAGTTATTAAACATAACAATCGGAATGATACACTTAAAAAGAAAATTCGATTCAAAATTACGGAAATTGTAATGAACGCAATCAGTAACCAGTGGATTAAAATGTTTCTACCCGCTGAACTTTCAGTATTTTTAATCGAATTTTTGCGTGCGTGAATGTACTATAATCTACGACTCAGAATTATTCGTAACATCGGTATCATTTTTATTATTATTATTATTCGTAATAATTAATTAAAGAATACAAAATGACAATTTGTCTATAACGCGAACTTAATATAATTGAATACATCACCCTTGTGTGTGTCGTATCTCATCTTTATATGTACACGCGGCAAATTATTAATTAATTTATAAATAAAGTCACGCGCCTGCATCTACATATATATAAAATATATACTTTTATTTCATTGTGTGTTATATTATACAGCATAAAGCTTGTTTCTCAAAGCTACAAATTTATATTAGTGAGCGAGTTAATCTACAGTAACGTGTCAAGTTATAAAAGCAAAAACGACTCTAAAATAGCATTTGTAACTTACAAACAATGCTTCGTGTGACGGTTGTGCTGATAAAAACGAAACCCACGAAATGAATGCGTGGAACGTGAAATTTATATTACATATGAGAAAGGCGTATAATTAGGAAGTTCTTCTAATGTATGCGGCGTACAAAATAAATATGAATTATTTAGCCTTTAAAACGGGAATTTATATTTACAAGAAAACGTTGCGTTTTGGTTGAACATTTAATGTTTCTAAATAACAAAGTTCTTTTATAAACAATACTTAATTCATCAAAATTTCAATTCAAGTTCCACGCCGAAACGATAATTAACAATAGCAAATATTAATCTTCAAACATAGGGTCAGTTGGACATTTTTATTAACAACGCGTAAACAGTTGTTGTTTCTGTTTCGTAATTTTTTATCCTTCGTTACAAATTATATTCCATTTGAATAAACGACACGATTCGGTCCTTTTATTTTTAGAACGTGATGCATGGGCGTAATAATAACTCGTTTTACAATATCTATAGTGAGATAAACTAATTGAAATTGACTTGTCTTAAAATAATATATTTCTGAGTCAAAGATCGACATCCTCGACTTATTATACAAAATTTGAGTGCCGTTGCTAATAATGGCATCGTATAGAAAGCTTTGAACGAACTTTTCATTTCTTATTTCACTTCATTTTTCTTGATTTCCTTTCGTTCTCCGTGAACAGCACTTCTAACGTTAATAAGACGATCGAACGTTCGTTAACGAGCTTTTATACTTTTCTGCAGTATGGCCATTTTATCTAGAAATACGGAGTAACCAAAACGATGAAGCAGATGGAATGACATATTAATCTAAGATATCAAACGTCGTTTATTTTCTACGGGGAGATATTTCATCGCATATTTTGTTCATTTTGATTATTCGAGCATGAGAGATAATGAATCGAACTGCTTTATAAATGATCTGTATCAAAACAAAACAAAAGCAATAGCGAAAACAATTTTTTTAGGATTACGCGCGTATTATTATTTTTTTTAATATTTTATGCTTTTGCATTAACCACACTAATGTGCGCGTTTTATATGAAGGTAATGAATGATAGAAAAGGTACACTTGACCGCACATTCTCATAATTTTTTAATCGACTTTAAGGAAAAGATAACGCTATCATTTTTCACGATAAAAACTAAGTTTGTTTAATGAGGAAATACCCACGAATGAAGTTTAGTAATCAACATTCTTTACGTAAATGTTCACCGATGATGGTCTTTCCATTTCATTAACCGATTTCTTGATTAATAAAGAAAGATTATAACGTTGGATAACGTGATTTTCTTTCGGTCGTTTAAGTTCGTACAGATATAATCATAGGTATCTACCGATATATCAAAAGAAGATTTAATTTTTTCCGATATTTTATCGTTTTATTATAGTAACAGAATGAAACTTATTAAATTAGCATATCATTTAAAAATTAGCGTCGGTGAAAGTCACAATACGTATATGTATGACTCAATAATACAACTCATTTTTTGTACATTTTTTTTTATAAAAATTATAAGATTAAATGGATAGAGAATATAATTTATAATACGGAACGTTTTTAATAAATGTAATAAAAAATCCGTTTTACAATATTGATAACAGTTTGTAATATATAGGTAGCTTAATAATCCTTTGTATTTCAAGAAAATATTTACAATAAGATATAGGAAAGTTTTTTATACGCGATGCTCAATATTTGACATAAAAAGATATATATGTTCGAAGAGTATAATAGTTGATCCCGTTATAATGTTTTCTATTTAAGTTATAATATGAACGCTACTAAAACATTTAAATATAACGTAAGTATATATACGTATATATTTTCAACGGAATAATAAGTGTTAATTATTAAAAGGAATAAACTCAGTGAATAATTAAATAAAAACATCAATGCGATATCATTAAATTGTATTAACTACTATAAGGAATCTTTGCTTCAATTTATGAGACGCAGATAATATCTTTCCTTGATTAAATTGTAAAAATAAATTTAATTTCAGAGTACTAACAAATAATGACTGGCGGGCGCATTCGCGAAGTAAACTTGTTTAATTAAATTAAAGATACATAAGACGAATTCGTAATTTCTATTTACATTTACTTAATGTGATGTTGCATACAAAAGTATATATATTTTACCATTGTTCACATTTGCAATAAATTAAAAACCTTACTTTATATCAAGTTGTACATATTAAATTATATGATTATAATTCGTGTATTAAATGTTAAATATGAATGAAAAGTTAAACGATATAATATGACGAAATTATAAGTATATATTTTTATAAATTGCTTACTTGATTTGGTATATATACAAACATATACAACATCATACTTCAACACACGGAATACAAATAATGCGCACAAATGCATATATATAATTATACTTGCAACCGCTTTTATACTAGTTTTCTATGCGACATTTTCCTTTTGCAGTCGCGATAGACATGATATGCCTATTTTATATACTTTATTGTAATATATAAATGTGTCATATCTTATACCTTAGACGCATCCAAACAAATCCATTCATTCGAGGATAATTACAAATCGACCTTGTATATCTTTTTCGTTAGTGTTAAAAGGGTCTGTTTGGCTTATTGCCAGAAGTGTACTTTCAGAACAGAACAATATGAGGATTTCTCCATTGTTGTCTGTTGAAAAATTTTTCCGTTTGTGTTTTATTTTCTATTTTTAATTTAATAAAATATAAATACTTCGGAAGATTTAAATTAATAGCACTGATATAGTAAGGTTATATAATTACGTCCTTAATTGGTATCTGTTTCACGATTAAATCCATTTCAATTTTTATAACTGAATAGCTATTTAAAAATGGTTTATATATATGTATATATATATTAATATGATATAAAGCAAAATTGTGCATAAATTAATAAACGTCGCTAATAATAACTTAAGTATTTGTTCACATTATCATACGAACATTATTTTTTCTTGTTACAAAACTATTATATATTCATAACTATATATATACTCTTAACCAGTTTATGCACAAGGAAGTATAGGCAACCATAAAAAGATTGTACTGGAAGGCATACACAGAATGACATTAAAATGCGTTAATAAAATGCATACGGTCTACTATTTTAATGATGCAGTTGACATCTAAAGATGGTATTATTTAACGAACGTAACAATGACGGTTTCATATCTGACATAATCTTAAAAAATTAATATCACAATTCGTGAAAAACGTTGTAAAATGAAAAGTCTAGTACTAAACTTGTTCAAAACACAATACATAATCGAGTTCTTTGTGCATCGCGGTGGACGTCAAGACGCATTAATTAAAATGACAATTGAAATAATAAAGGGTAATTATTAAAGGGCAATATTTATCGATTTGGGAAAAAGTATGCAAAAATAATTTCATTTACTAAATGTAACGAAATAAATTTTCGTTTTTATTTATTTATTTATTTTAATTTATTTGTTTAGATTTTTAAATTAATGTATTTAGTAACGCATTTTTTGACCTGTAAACTAATATAATGAATGAGAAAATTGTTAATTTCACTGTCTACTTATAACTATGTAAAGTATTTATCATATATATACATAATGTTTCAAGAAAAGTTTTTGAACACTAACTAAGTATAAGTACATTAATTTTATATATTGTATATTGTATAGTTGCGGTTTATTGTATTTTTCATAAAAACTAAAGTGAGATTTTATGTAGTAATATCGACATATATTTATTGAATTAAATTTATATGTTAAAAGACTTTGTTGTTTTATATATTTTCTAAAGCAAATTTTCGTATATATTTATATAAAACATTATTTATTTTATAATAATCTATAAAAAATTAAAGAGCATATAAATATTTTATGAAATAAATTCTCTTTTACCCGATTTTAATGTTCATTAGAATAATTACAACTGAATACAAAATATAAAATATATTATGTATATTAAATGTATAATATACAAGATATGAAATAGAAAATGATTTATTTATAGTACATGTTTTACGGACACTTAAATCTACATTACATTATATGTA
>JABFQC010006282.1:0-10893 GCA_022817085.1 Psilanteris sp. ZL-2020 | reverse complement strand
CTTTACACGTCTGGGTTTTGGTTTCGATTCCCGTTTTGCTATTTTTTTTCTTTTTTTTTTTTATATTCTTGTATTTACTGTTATAATAAAAATATGGACAATATTATTACTTTACATATTAAATAATTATAAGTAAATATAAATGAAATATTAAAAAACTTACAAATTTATATTTATGCAACAAAAGTTAATAAATATATTTATGAAAAAACTATGTATTAACTTCTGAGTAAAATTAGTTTTTAATTATTAAATCTGCATGAAAAAGTCTCACAAAATAATAAATAATATTATATCGAAATGAAATAAATTATTAGAATAATAATTGAATTAATAATGAAAGTTTGCATAAATAATTTCACTAACCTACAGCGACGTCTAGTAATATAATTTAAGTCGCTAATAAATTGTACGTCCAGCTTGATTTCTAAGTTTTTGATCACCATTAATTATTACAATAAAATTATTATGCAAATAAATATTCAATTAATGCTTCTTTACATGTCTTTTAATAAATTCTTAATAAATAGCCTATATACACTGAAAAAAAACATCCATTTATTATTACATCGATTATCCGTCGATGTCGGTAACGAATTTACTTATACCGCTACCACGTGTTTTCAAAGACGCGGTAAGCGGCGCAACGTGTTCTTTTGTTAAATGCCGTATAGTGGGGAGGCGACAAGCTAAGGGGAAGTGGAGCCACAGTTCCCATTCTGGCAGTTGTTCAACTAAACTTCGGTCGTACTCGCAACCAAGTCGCGACCTCACGATTGATATCACGCACCGATCGTGCGCAGTCATTATCGATAAGAGGGGATTCTCGGATCCGCCTTATTATGACGTGCATCATTCATCAAACTATCGCATCGATGAAGTCACAAACAAATATGAAAATACAACAAACAAACGATTGAAAATAAATTCCAATTTTAAGTAAATAAAGCCATTTATTATAAATTAACTTTACAAACATAAAATCAAATTAAACTAAATGGCAATCTCGAACAACACCGCCCACCTTAAACAATAAAAATTGTTTTATTAATTCTCAATTAAACTAAATAATAAATCAAAATAAATTACAATAATAACTTCAATAGGGACCATGATTTGGCACTAAACGAGCAAATTTCAATCTATAATTTTGGTCCCAACGTAGTGTTAATCGTCCCATCGGTAAAAAACGTTTCCAACTTCGATATTTACTTCTATCGTATGATGGGACATAAATGTTGTGTCCGAATGGTTTGACCAGATAGATAATACCCATATTGAATTCGACCGCTGTAAGATCATACAAGAAACCTTGTCTCCAATCTTGTATTTCAACTCTCAATTGTTGTTGTGTAGGAGTATTTCGGTTAGCTCTATTTCTTGTTCTGATTCTCTAACTCATTGTCAATCTTTCAACCAAAGGAACAGGACATTGAGTATCCGGTGGTTGTGATACTGCTTCGGAACCTCTTTCTCCAGACAAATTTTCTTCATTTATTTGAACCTCTCTCACCTGGTTCAACAATTCGGATAGTTCTTTATCAAAATCAAGTTTACTCAAATTTTCTTCCGGCGTTAAATTTACTTCGCGAATACATTGATCGATAAACTCGCACATAGGCAAATCTATACCGAGATCGATGCAATCAAAGTCACTCACCGAAGTTTCTGACATACTCACTTATCAATAAGAGATTTAGAATTAATTTCGTATGTAGAAATACTCATTTGTTGTCCGAGATCAAAGGACAAATTTTAGTAATATTACGGGTCAACATCCCGTTGGCGGTTTTAAGGTCAATAACACGACAAATATTGTCAACACCACAATGTAATTTAATTATTCGACCCAATTTCCAAAAACAAGGAGTTAGCATCTTGAATAATAACAATATCGTTCAAATTCAAATTATTTCTTTTTTCATTTTGGTCGAGATTGCAATGTCGATAGATACTCATTCGACCATTTTTTCCAAAATAAATTAATAATGCCTTGTACTTGATTCCATCGTTTTATCAAAGATGTATTATTTTTTTTATATGTAATGTCAGGGGGAGCTATAATTGATTAAAACATGTCCTGGAGTTAAAACATCAAGACTCTCAGGGTCATCACATAATTTTGTGATAGGACGCGAATTCAAACATGCTTCTATCTGACACAGTATAGTAAACATTTCTTCCCATGTTGGTGTAAATTTACCGAAATAGCGTTTTAAATGGAATTTAACAGACTTCACCCCTGCTTCCCATAGACCATGATGCGGCGACGCAGGCGGGATAAAGTGCCACTTGATTTTTTGTGATATCAAATAAGAATTTAATTGCTCACTTTTCAAGGCACCGAAATATGCTCGTTTAAGAGTAGCATTTGCTCCAACAAAATTGCGACCATTATCACTATAAATGTTGCTTGGTAAAACGTGACGAGCTACAAATCTTTTCAAAGAAGCGAAAAACGATTCAGTATCTAAATGAGTAACAAGTTCTATATGAATAGCCTCTGTAACGAGTCAGACAAAGACAGCTATATATGCCTTATGCGAGCGCGCGCCCCTCCCCTCGCGATCACGAGTCAATATAGGACCGGCGTAATCAATACCCGTATATGAAAAGGGTCGTGAAGGTTTACAGCGGACTTTAGGAAGTGAACCCATGTATTGTTCACAAGTTTCCTTACGCCAGTGATGCCAGATTCGGCATAATAGCAGCAACTTGAACATAGTTGCTATTGAGCAACATTTATTGTAATACTTCTCGATTGTGTAACGGGCATACTGCAATGTTGTTAAAAATGTTCGGAGAAATGTTAGAAACATATTTTTTGGATCATTAAATAATATTTTTTTAATGTCATCTAATACTGTAAACAAATTATTAATTAAGATTTTTATTATAATTAAAACAATTTAATATTAATTAGTAAATATTAATGAATTTTTTTAATTTAAAAATAGTAATACAAAGAGATCATAAATAGAAATATACGCTTTATATACTATTTTAATAACAGTATTAATGAATAATTAATAAATAATAATTATTAATTAATGATCCAAAAAATAAGTTACCTCCTAATATTTTTAATGATGTTGCGGTATACCCAGGCCCGTGAAACTAATAATGCAAGGCGTATATAATGCTGAAACTTTTAAATGTCAGAAATCACCAGATGGCGCATATATCGATAGGACCTGTCTACTATCACCTGTCATACTACGTATCTAAGTATGAAACATAATAAACATTATAATAATAAATTAATTATTCTCGTTGTACATGCAGAGTATATTAGTTGCATAGGTACGGGTATACCTGAGCGATCTTCGCTCAATAGCAGATATGTTCAAGTTGCTGCTATTATGCCGAATCTGGCACCACTGCCTTACGCTCCTTTATACAAGTTACACAGTCATGAATAATTGTTTTTACATAATTTCTAGCATTAATAATCCAAAATTCTTGTCGAATTAAATTTAAAGTTAATTGAATACCTAAGTGCATTCCAATTAAATGAAAATGCCGACATAATTTCTTTGCAAAATCACTATGAAGAATGATAATTGGATGTTTAGACTTTTCAGACAAATAAGAATTTTTAACCGCCCACCAAGCCGTAATAAATCGTCTAAATACGGACTCAAAGATGAAATATCAGACGAATGTGACACATATTGTTTATCTGATAATAATTTAATTTCGCAATAAAAGTAAAAGTTTTAAATTTTGCGATAAATAAATAATTTCGACTTTTCGATTTCACTAATTGTCAAATAGTTATTGTTAAAATTCCCTTTATCGTTTATTTTAGTTTTAATTTTTGACAAAAATTTAAATATATAGGCCTAAACGCAAACAGTCTTCGAATAAGACGAATACTCTACAAAGGGCTCTATCTTATTGACATTGCTCTCATTTTTAATTCGATTGAGCGATATTTCTGCAATTCTACGCGATTCACCTAATGATTGTTTTAATTCGATAGATTTAAATGGCAAAGATACAACGAATTTATCATTATTCATGCGATAAGTAGTATTTTCAAATAATTTATTACAATAAATATTTTCTGCGGTGTCAATATTTGAAGTCGAAACTTCCTCGATTTCCCAAAACTTCATGACAGTTTCATCCAACGAACAACAGTAATGAACAGATAGATTTTCGGTATAATCAGATTCACAACTAGTTTCGTTTCCAAAAACTTCCCACCAAAATAGTTTCTTGAGCAACTAATCTTTTATTTTTCGAAATATACATATTGCCTTTTAAAATTGAAGCTAAATAATCGACTCCGATCAATAAATCAATTTCCTTTAATGCTAGTGTAGTTTTATCTGATATCTGAAGTTTATCAAACTCAAAATATTGTGAACAATCAATCAATTTCGGAGCATAATTTGTCACTTTATTCAATACAATAGCATTCAAAAGAAAATTAGATGAGGCAACATTGAGAAGAATTAATTCAACTTGATCATAAACCGCGAAAATTGTTGTTTACTACCACCGATGCCTTCAATAGAGGCGTTAATTTTACTTCGTTTTAAATTCAATTTATTCACTACTCTATCAGATATAAACGAAGCTTCAGATCCTTGATCAAGCAAATCTAAAATTTCCATAGGTGGTCAATTGCGAACAATATTTGAATTCAAAATATATTTTTTAGGACTTCGGTTATTGCCATTCACTGAATCAATTTTACCCTTTACATGCGTTTTTATTTTAAATAAAGTTTTATCAAAATGCAATAAACTGTGATGATGTTTATTGCATATACTACATTTTGATTTTGAATAACAATTATTGATAAAATATTTGGATTGTAAACAATTTAAACAAAGTTGTTTCGATTTAACGAATTTAAATCAATCATCAACTGAAAGTTGACGAAAAGAAAAACAATTCGTCAATACATGATTCAACTGTGAACAATATAAACATGGCTGAGTATTAACTTCAGTATTAAACGATCGAACAGAATAATTTTGTTTAAGTTTGTCATGTTTATTTACTGATTTTGTCGATATTGATTCTAAAGCTCTAATACAATTCACAATAAAATTGTCAATATCTTTATAATTTGGTTAAGAAGTTTGATTAGACAAACATTTTTCCCATTCACTGCGACAATTAGCTTCGAATTTCATTAACAACAAATGAACCAATAAAGGTCCCGAAATATCAACTTTGAGATTCAACAATGCGTCCAAAGTCATTCGCATAGTATTTTTCATATATTTTAATGATTTTAGATTGTCGAATGACATTTTATCAATATCCGTTATTTTACATAACAACTGAGAAATAATGAGCTGCTTATTTTGGTACGTGTCAATGAAGGCTGCTCAAGCAGATTGATAAGTATCATTTGATATAGACAACGATTTAATTATCGAACTAGCCTCACCCGTTAGACACAATTTCAAATAGTGAAACTTTTGAAATCCAGTTAATTCCTCATTCGAGTGAATTACGGAGTCAAAAGTATCGCGAAAGTTAATCCAATCCGCGTATTGACCGTCGAATTTTGGCAATTCGATTGTCGGTAATCGAATTTGTGACAGATGAGACTGTCTGAACCAAGAACAGTCTCATCGGCTTTATATGTTTTTTCGATTTCCAACAATTTATATTTGTTGTCATTCAAATATTCTTCAATAGACTCATATAATTGTAAACTTTTTGTAAACTCGTCAGCTTTAAAATATTGTAACGAGCTGCGTTGTTCAATTAAAGCGAGAGTTGCAATTTCCGCGTGTTTCTCACGTATCAACTCATATTTCGCGGAGCGGATTTTAAACTATCTTCCAAATATTTTACCGTAAAATTAGACTATCTTTTCTTTTTTGTATTTAATAATAATCTATGTAATTCAACCGATAAAATTTCTACTTGCGCGATTGATTTCAAAATATTATCTGCCGAAGCCATTTCATCAACAATGTAACAAAAATTCACGCAAACCAAACAAACTATCAACAACAATCTCTCAATCCAGCTCGAAGGACCAAATTTGTACGTTATTATATCAAAAATTATTCGACTAGACGCTAGTCGTGTGACTCTAATCAATTAATATTTAATAATAAAATGTTATAATAAATAGTGGAAAGAGAGAAAGTTAAACTGTTCATTCGGTTTGAATAAAAGAAACACGTTAATCGTGTATCTCTGATTGTAATAATCGTGAGTAATACAAAGAAAAAGCTCATGCTTATGAATCAGCTGGCGCGTTGATAACAATGATTTATTAATTTCGGGTAATTCGATGACACATCGAAAAATACATTCTAATAATGAATACAAATACGAAAACAATTTAACTTCAAAGAAGTTGCACGTGACTCAAATATGACAGAAACTGTCATATGAATCATCAATCTTACTTCACACATTCACACAATTTTAATATATATCAATTACAAAATTAATCAATCAAACAATATTAATTGAATTGTATAGGCGAATATAATAGCGCTCTATATTTATTGGTGAAATCGCGGTTATTTTCCTTCCCATTAATAGGAATTAAAGGAACAACTAACTGATTCCCCACGACATCATTAAATTACATTTAATATAATAATTTTATATATATTTATGTTTACAGGTGTGTATAATTTTTGGAGCTGGAAGCAGACCAACGGAGCAAGGTGGAGTACGTGCATTTGGATGCAAGCCTGTGGTTCAAAAATTCTATCTTTATTGAAATCAAAATTAGAATTTGTATATTTGGTATTTAACTAATATAAACCTTTCACTTGAATATATATTATTATCTTGTAAATTTAAATTTTGTATATATTATGTAATTATATTTCTTATGATTCATTAAAATGTTTTAATTATTTACAATGAATTTATTGAAAAAATGTAAGTTGTAAATTTCAACCTGCGTTGAAAATGTATATCTATGTATAATTTATAATATTGTATTAAATATAATATTAATATATTTTTATATTTTCAGGATATGTAAAATCAACTGCCTTTTATACATCTAGAATCTAACCATGGAATATCGTGTAATACGAGCACCTGGAGTCATGCCTGGAGATGAAGTCTGGACAAATGTACAGTTCTGGATGATTGGATATGAAGGTTGTAATCGGTTACCGGGGACAGGTGATCTGCGAATAAACACGTGAATCGACGAACTGGTTCGCCGTGTATCCGTGAACCGCCAAAAGTATTTGAAGTGCCAAGGCCCGCACTATTGCACCCGTTTTTGTGCCCCTTCCCCCCTCTCTTTTTGTACGGCCTCGCTACCCTACTACAAGGCTCAAGACCAGGAATATCTCCCTCGCCCCGTTTCCAACGTGAAAAAACACGTTTCCAGCCACAGAGCCCACCTTCCCCCCCTCCTTTAATGAAAAGTAAAGTAAAGAAACCCCAGCTGAGAAGGCCACAGAACAACGACGCGACGAGAAAGAGAACATCATACCGATTGGTAAGTCCATCGACTATGAGTTCTCGTCCCGGGTGTTGGAACTGTGGTAGAATCGGCCATGGATTCGCATTTTGTCCCCAACCTCCACGTGCTTTTTGTAGATGGTGTGGAGGACCAAATGAGCTATGTCGACAATTGTGTCGAAATTGTAACCGAGCTCAATCGGCAAACCGATAGTCGAACCCTGTGTACATTAATAAATTGTCCTGGGAGGTCTAATGATAGAGACCCGAGGATATTTATTAGAGTCAGGGTAAATGGTATTCCCACTAATTCTCCTCGATACAGGTTCATGTCGAACCTATATCGGAGAGGAAGCACCTCCTAAAGTAAAGACCCTAGTTCCGTCTTGCTCGAAAACTAATCGAAGCTCGCATATTGTGTAGCCAGGTGGAGCTAGCATGATCATCGCAGCTCGAGTAACACTTCGCGTCGAATTTCAGGGAAAAATGCACGCCCTCAAATTAAGCCTAATACCCAATTTAAAATACCCTTGTATTATTGGGATGAACTTCATAAGAATATTCCATCTCAGAATAGAATTTGATCCACTCGATGTATTGTTCCCTTCCCAAGTAGCCCCTACATTGAATGCCATTGATGAGATAGAAACTGACAAAGATGTAAGGCTAGTATTAGGATTTCATCGGTTCTCCGCGAAACAGAAGATTCAACTAACTTGCTTGCTCGATAGGATAATAAAACCAATCCCAGATAAATTGCCCTCCACCAATTTATTCCGATATCAGATTGATGTGCAAGGACATGCACGAATCAAGTTGCCTTGTCATCATGTTTCTCCTGTGGTGATAGAGGTGATGCACCAGGGAATAAACAAGATGCTTCGGAATAACATTATAGAGCCCTCCTATAGTGAATGGTCTAGTCCCGTTGTAATGGTGAAGAAGTCCAACGGAAAATATCAGTTTTGTATTGACTTTAGAGCATTGATAAAGTCAGCAAAACTGATGCATACCCAATTCCCAATATGTTAGTATATTAGACCAGTTGAAACTGCGAAATTTTTATTACGACTCTCCACTTAAGTAAAGACTATTTCCAACTGGAACTAGAACCTGCTTCCAGTGAGTATACAGCATTAGCAGTACCTGGTAAAGGAATATACCAATTCCGCCGAATGCCCTATGGACTCTTTGGTGCCCCCAGAATTTTTCAACAATTAGTTGACCGTATTATTGGCCCTGAAATGGATCCCCATGTATTTGCATATTTAGATGACATAATTAATTTCAATGAGACCTTCTCAGAACATTTGTTCTGGATAGAGAACGTCATGCAAAATCTAAATAGGGCAAATCGAACACTGAATCGAGACAAAAGTGAGTTTTGTCAAAGCAATTCCTCGGTTTCATTGATGATTAAAATGGGTATCGAGTTGAAAAAAAAGTTTCTCTGCAAACCTTTTTTTTACAATTTTTACATTATTATGCGTAGTTAAAAAATATGTTTTGTTAAAAATTGACTTGATAAATTCAACAAAATTTTTAACTTATTTTACTATTTCATTTTTATTAACTAATGCTTATTTATCGTATGTATTTGCTAAATTTTACAATTATTAATTCAATGAATTTAAATTGATTCATCAAAAGCATTTGTTTTGGAAACGCAACAATGCCGAGAAAGATACAGAGGTTCGGTCGCTTTTGTTTACAAAAGTTGAGTTTGTCAAATATGTAGCGATATTTTAATTCACACCGAAATATTCCGACGCCCCAAGCGTTTTTTTTTTTAAATTTTAAAAAACAATTTGTGGTCATATAAATAAGTTTTAAAAAGCTCAATATGCATTTTTTTATAAAAAAATTTATAAAAATAAATAAAAAACAAATAAAGACATACATGTCCGCGTAGCGGTATGGCAAAGTTCCAGCTAGAAAACGAGTGCGTTCGGACACTCGAAAATTAAAAAAATTAGTCTTAAATTATAGACTCACTATCGGAGTATACATTGTAAAATCAATTCAAGTAAATTTCATTGGAAAACTTATAGAACAACCCCCGTAAGCAAATAAAAACATACACGTTCGCGTATAATTATGGCAAATCCATGTTGTAAAACGAGTACGTTGCAAATTCATTGTAAAAATGGGTTTAATGGGTAATCCCGATAAGAAAATATAACCTTATATTATATACGTATACGGAATGAGCCATAAATTGTAGTTCGTATAATTTAGCTATAAATTTTATTGTTATTTTGGACACGAAAAGAATTTAATTCTTCTTACTTGGATCGGACGATATAGTTCTAAATGAAATTGAATGTATTTATTTAGGGCGTGGTTAAATGAAGTGTCGGTGGGGCGTGGTAATATTTTTACGAATTTAATTGAATTTCTTTTTATTAAATGTTTTCATTTTTGATATTTTTAATTTTTCAGGTATTTATGTGATTTCTAATTGGGTGTGATTATCTCGTCTCGTGTCTTATATTGTATAGATTATAATTAATATAATAAAAAAAGATAAAGAACAGGAACTAAGTCAGTAAAAATAATACCGCTCCGATCATGCGCCCGGACTTCCGCCCCGAACAGTTCCTCAAAGTGTAATTTTTCGTATACAACTCGATGCCTATCAACCTTTACATCATGTGAAAATGCTTAGATTTATATATCATAATTTTATAGTATAAAAAATCTAGCAGAAACTAATAGCGGGAAAGAAATTTTGAAAACGTTTCTGCCAGAACTGAAAATCATGCTTTTCATCCATCAAGGGTCGCGGAAGCGATTAGTCGGGCCCAGACCCGTGAAACTAATAATGCAAGGCGTATATAATGTTGAAATATTTAAATGACAGAAATCACCAGATGGCGCATCTATAGATAGGACCTGTCAATGTTCACCTGTCGGACTACGTATCTAAGTACTAATACTTAATATTTATAATTTTAAATATTTGTTATTAAATATTTTATGTATTAATTATTGTATTTGTGGTTACATATATATCTATATATAGGGCATGACGATAGTATAGCCATCTAGTGAATTCGGGTGTGAAGCCGTACATGCAGAGTATATTAGTTGCATAGGTCTGGTCAAGCAGAGGTTCAACGAGTCGCGACACAACACTATTTACTGGAGTTTCGATACCGAACCTATCACGTTGTCTATCTTACCTGGGCAATGTATATTTAACTTCCTTCAGAATTTACGAATCACGTAATCGTGATGATGTTCGAATACATACTATCGTGCCTCTAGTGTTTTAGAAAATTACATTTGATCTTAGACCAAATTAAGAAAGTTCGATTCCGGAAAGCTTGAAAAAATTTAAAATCAAAATCAAACATAAACTTAAAACTTATTAATAGTCAAAAACCACACTCAAAACGTGAAAACTATCATTCTTTTCTTAACGTAACCTTATAAAGGTAAAATAACATCGAGCCAAGGTTTGCGTTTTCA
>JABFQC010006281.1:0-10894 GCA_022817085.1 Psilanteris sp. ZL-2020 | reverse complement strand
ACGTAAAGGAAAATTAAATTTATATTTTGTATTTGTAAATATACAACAAACAATATTTTGTTAATTTTATTTAAATGCGTATTTATCATATTTTAATTTAACTATATTGATTTAAATTGCAATGTAATAAGTATAGAACGATAATAAAATAATCATATGTAACGTCATGAAATTTGGATATATATATTATATTTGTTCATATTGATGTATAAATTCTAATAAAATTATATTTTTATTACTAATATCTAGATATATCAAGCATAATTTCAATTTCCATTAAAACCAAACGGATTTAGTTGAACTGTTTGGATGACAATCCAGGAAAGGCGATTTCCGCGTGGCAAGTGTGTATTAATTTTGACGATTCGTGTTAGATAAGTCCGCAGAACACGTGCTTCTGAAAGTGTGCAGACATAGAGCGACAGAGACCAAAGCGCCGAGAAGAGAGATAGAGTGTGTATCCGATCAAACAATCGGTCCTCTCGGTAGCATGTAGGACGTTTATCGTAGACAGCTGATAGTCTGCCAGGCGTATAAAGCGAAGATGCATTGACCCTCCTCAGTGTATATAAACTATAGCGATCGTTCTCGTGGAATGTCCAACTAATCGATGTTAGAAAGGAAGGAAGGAAGGAAGGAAGGAAGGAATCTGGAGGAGGAGGAGGTGGATGAGGAACAAGAGAAGGAGTAGGAGGAGACGTGGAGGAGGAAGGCGCTGTATAATATAATGCGAGCACGTCGTGAAAAGAGTTGACGGAGCGGGGTGTATGTGCGGGGGGTAGGAAGCACCGGCACCAAGTGTACAAGTACGTGACGTAACGGTTCATTCATCCCGGGGCAGACGATATTCCGGTCAATGGTATATATGTATGCAACTTTTATACATGTACGTATGATGCTCTGACGTATGTGCGTCTGTGTTTGTGTCTTGTATGTAATCTGTATGTATGCGTCGAGTATACATTTGCAGGTACATCGTTGACGCAGGGCATTTCGTACGTGCGTGTCGTAGTTGCAGTTGCATAAACTCGAATAATCGTGTGTACTCTGGTCTATGAAAGAGCATTTTCGCGTTACCTTCCGCTTTTCGTATGTTCGAGCCACATGTCAAACAGATTGGTTATTTACGATCTGTTCCAATTGTGGTCATGGTATTACGTGAATTTCATTTGACATTTTTGAGGATTAAGTAATCCGTGTATAATCCAAGGCAATCTGATATTGTTTGCTGGTTATAAAAATTGACTGTATATGTTCATTGTTTTTTTAACATATGCTTAATATGCCTAAAACCCATTTATTATATACAATATTGATAATGTGTTTTATCAAAGATGAGAATATTTTATAATGTAAGATATAAGATGATTCAGTAAAAAGTGCAACTCAAAGTGTGAGATTGAAGGCACTAGCCAGCTTTATTCTTTTAAAAATCGATATAGTGCAGTAAAAATTGTTCTTCAAATTTTTTTCATGTTTTTTAAATGTGTTTGCTTTTAATGAATTCAATACTCTTGCATCAATTAGCATAATGTGATGAAGCTATCGGAATATAAAATTTTGATATAAAAGTCGACTAAATCAAAGTTTTCTTAAATCCTACTGATTTTCTTACTGTATAATTGTTTGAGAAATTTTAAAGATTATTGAAATTAATACAATAGTATAATAAAATTATTAGTTATTAAATTTACTAATTTTAATTTTCTATGTTCTCTTAATAATTAATTTAATAATATTATACAATAATTTTGTGTACACATTTACTAAACAAATTGATTTCATGATTATTTTAAATTTGTGTTTATTTATAAAATTTCTTTTTATTGATTTATACATTAATAATAAAGTCTTATAAACATTTGTAATAAAACTGAAATTGTTATATAACAATCTATTTGGCATGTTTAAAAATATACCATCGTTAAACTATATATTTTAAAATAATAGCAACTACTAAAAACGATATCAATGCACCACAATAAATATAAATATAATTTTCAGATAATATATATCCGATTGTGCAATCATTATGTATCTTACTAACTATGAAATCTTTCATAATTTGATATAGCAATTTACTTACATATAATTACCGATTTTATAGTTCATTTTAAACGCACGTCGTAGGTTTTTTGATAATCAAGATTATAATAATTTAAATTATTTTAAAAATAATAAAAGGATTTTAGTGTTATTGGTTTTAATTCACGTTCGACATAATTTAAAATTATTTTAGTTACAATTAGTGGCTTTTATTGTTAACCAGATAATATTATTTGAGAAAATAATTAATTAAGCAGAAATGTAAGTTATACTGTTATAAATTGTTACATATTACGTATAGAAAAAAATAAATTAATATATTTTTAAATGACATATTATATTATTATATAATTTATTACTATTGACATAAATTTAAAAATCTTTTGCAATAATTTGTTAAATTCGTTAACAACGAAAGATTTATAAATATAAATATGCAATAGGACTCGGGAGAATTAAAATGTATGCATTACACAATTTGTACATAAATTTAAAATCCCATTATAAACTAATGATATATTGCAGTATTTAAAGAAGTTAAAGTACAAAATGATATAAATGTTCAGTTAATCGTATCCAACCAATTTTACCAACCAATCCTTTGGGTATCATGAATTTAAGACGCGATAAATTTTTATATAATTTATAGAAGATAGAATTTCCTAACGCACAGATAAAAATGTATAGAATAAAATTACTATACTATATGACAATGCAATTTTGCAATGCATGTGTCATGCATTTACAGTTTTTTGTGTAAAATATCTAATTATTTAACGTTTTGTTTGATACATTTTGTCATTCTACATAAAGAAAATGTATTCACTGTTATACATTAAAACATTTTAAAATAGAAAATAATATTTCTCTGTGATTATTTTTACTATAATTATAATAAAATGTATTAATCTATAACAGTGAATACATTTATATTATAGTAAAAAGTATAACAGTATTCAATTAATTTTCTCAGACAGTATGGTAAAATGTTATGGAAGGTTAGTTTAATGATTTTTTCTGTTTTCTTCTTTATCTAGGGTAGTACAATATTTTGCCACTAAATAGCTCAATTATTCTCGAATAATTAAATCTCGATAAATTTGATGTAGAGTAGTATATAAAATCTTTAAAAACAATATTACAATTATGAAAAGATGTGACAATAATATCTTGTAGCACTCCATGAAGAATTAATTACTGCTAATAAAGTTGAAATGAAAAAAAAAAATAATTTGATAAATAACATTAAATAAATGGCAAGTTAAATCGTTTCAAAAAAGATGAGGTGTTTTTTTTTTAATGTTTCATAATTATACAGCAGCAAATTGTATAAAAATAAAACTTTTATTTGACTAGAAAGTTATTTCTTTATTAAATGTGCCGAGTTTCGAGACAGTATGCACTGAGAGAAATATTATAGAAAAAAAATGTTTAACAGTAATGAAAAGATATTTACACTGAAAAAAATATTGGAATAAAATTCACTATATTTTATAACGAATGCAGGATATTATTGCATTTATAATGAATATTCTTATATATATAATAAACATGGTTATTTATAGGATTTCAATTACTATATTATATTAAAAATTGTACATTATGGTGCAAAACATCTCATGAATACTATATTTTTTCTTTAAGTGTATGTTAAAATATACATTTTAGCATTAAAATTAATCATAAATACTGAATAAATTGATTAATCTACTCTTTTCTGTTTAACAAGTTCCATTTTTACCACTAAAAATTACTGCTTATAAAATAATTTTTCAATACCTATTTTGTTACATTATTATTAAAAACAGTAAAAATTTCTGTTAAATTTTTCTCAGCATGGTAATTTTTTGTTCGCGTTATTGTAAGTTTCATTGTAAAACGTTAAAAACATAAATAACTATGTATTGAATAAATATTTATAAAAATTGAATAATCAGCTATGTTTAATAATACGTATGCTGCATTGAAATTAAATTAATACATGACATTTCCAACTGCTTTTCTGTACAATATAGACATTTTAAATGTAAAACATTTTTTATTTTTTTAGGAATACTTTTCTCTCCGTGCATCAATGTTAAGAAATTAATTGATCATTAAAAGATAAAAACGGTAATAAATAAAAATGTATTAACAATACTATGCTTATATTTATCTCACTGAAAGTGGTAAATTTAGTTACATGATTACTAACTAACTCTTCCAATGTGTGACAGAAACACCATTAATTTTTTATTTTGAGATAACTTAAAATTTTTTAATATAATGTACTTATATATGGATTAAAAACAATTTCAGTCCAATTTCAGTTGAATTGATTTCTTTCATGTCATATATTATTTCGATTCGTTTTTGTATACCAATTTTATTCATTCACATCTTTTATATTCAGAATATGTATAAAAAACAATTATTTTGATTTTAATAAAGATTATTGAAATCTGTTTTACTCATTTTTTTTATTACAAAACCAACTCGCAAACAGGATAAAACACGAATTAAGAACAACGCCGTCTATAAAATATGGTCGATATTCATATAGGAAGTTGTTCGATTTTTCCCCCACGCGGCTAAAATTATCTTACGTAATTTTTCATAAACGTTGTATATATTTTTAGCGAGTCGTTGACAGAAAATTTTATGTTTTTTTTTACTTCTTTTAACATTGAATTATTCATACAAACTTTCATGACGATAAAATTCACTGCGAATAAATTAATTAAAATAACGCGACATCAAAGTTAAGCAAAGTGACCGTCCCGCGCGCATTTGTATCTCCAGTTTGCTGCATTTTGTATACACATATATATACACACAAAGGCATTACGCGGCGATTCTTCAGAGACTCACGAGAAATATATTGATCCCAACTTGACCCAAAAATTGCAATCAATGTATTTTCTACGGAATTCGATTGGAATTTCGCTGCGTTTTCCTGTATAACACAGCCAGATTAATGTGACTCACGAGACGCCTGATTTGATTCAATTGAAATGTTTTTTGATTTATTATTTTCGTAATCGCGCATTATTACATGCAAGCGTCTAGATTTGTCACGCTGAGTCCAAAATACAATATGCTGTTACATTTAAAATGCAAAGTTATGGACAATTATTGTTATTTTGATTTTGTTTTTATTAACCTGCGCACCACCCACGAGTGACAAGCAATTATACATATATTACAGAATGTATAAGATGAGAATATCTCGCGGTATACCGCTGTCCCGATTTCTAACTTTGTTGTCGCGCATTATTGTTATTATTAAATAAAACGTCAAACTTATGCATGGTGCATTTAAAATTGTAACACTTTTACGGCTAAGTCTCACTACGTTTTATAAAAATATATATATTTCCATATATCTTGAAGCGATTATTGCATTCAAAGCTCAGTTAATCATCCGCGCAATGTAATTTCTGCGAGAGTTTTTTAATTTATTAAAATATTTTTAAAATAAAAATGTTTTAATTAATTTAATCCATGTATGTATATAGATGCATCTGACTGTGGAAATACAGTTTAGACCTTGGGATTGTATACGTTGAACAAAATAATCTGACAAAATTTACCAAACTATAGATAATAAAAGGAGCAAAAATGGGCAAAAATGTAAATAATATAATAAATTATGGTTAGAAACTTCTATAAATATGTTAAATATTACCAAACAAATGTTAAAAACTATGATATCGTCCAATGTTTTTTTTACTTTTTTGCTCACTTTTCCTGCTTTTATTATCTCGTTTGGTAGAATTTGTAAGATAATTTTTTTCAGTGTACAGTTAATAATATAGGAAATTTTATTTTTATATAAGTATATAAGAAATGATATAACTAATATTTATTCGTTTCATAATAGTAGCACATTTTTATGCTTTTTACAAGAGGATCCAATATTTCATTTTTATATTATTATTTTGAAAAAGTAACTTTAAATATTATAAAAACAAACAACTGGAAACATTTTTGTAGTAGAATGTTGCAGACAGCGTAGCACAATATTGTCGTCAAACTTTAATTTGTACCATTTTATAAAGGATTTTAATAATTAATGCACTCGCATACTATTAATATATATTATAAACTTAACGCACCACCTATCCATAAGATCACGAGTAATTATGTTTGTAAAATGCAAAATATGATTCGGCCGTGTTTAAGCCACAATCTCAATTTTTCTTATTGCAGGCAGACAAGCATATTTGATGTTGCAATTATTATTGCTATTAATAAACATGAACTACAATATTATGCTTCATATTCTACGTCGTAAAATGTTAAAAAATTATGATAAAAATGTATACGCCATTAAAGTAAGGTGGAGCACAATAAATTTTGTTACAGAAGAAAAATCGATCAGAGTTCTTAACAACCTGAATGTTCAACATTTAATTATTTTTCTAATTAATGTTAATAAAGAATTTTATTATTTGGTGTGTATATTCTACATTGTAAATGAGCATATTTTTGCTTATAGGGATACGTCTATGGTGGATATCGATGGTCAGAATCGATTATTTATGAATTGAGTAATTATAAATTGACTTTTTATGGTAAAATTTTAAGTTATCAAAAAAATGCGAGATTAAGAACTTTACACGAATACCATAATTTATACAGTTTTAAATTTTTACATCACGCGTGATTAATTTCAATTATTCAGGTCAAATTTTATTAGAGGCATTGGAATTAACTTGTAATAAAGTATACATTTATACTTTACATTTTTCTTAGTGGAAATATATTTTAGTTTATTTTATAGTTACAATGAAAATACCGTTGAATATTTTAAATGTGACTATATCAAGAAAATGCAAATCTATTAATTAATATACTCTGTCAAATAAAAACAAATAATAAACTTAACAAAAAGTTATTAATTGGTACACAATTTCAGAGCCACATACTTCAAACATATAAGCTCCAATTTGGTTACACTGATAGACTAATTTATAAATGATGATCATAAATCATTCAGTTTTTAACCATAGACTTTTACCACGAATAAATGCTAAATTATACACCAACAACTTTAGTTCAGATTATAAGTTAAATTAAAAATATTATAGAAAACCTATATAATTATAAAATAAACTTTGCAGTTATCATGAAAAATGTATTCCATGTTCGGTGATAAGATTTATACTTCTAAAAAGATGATTTATAAGTTTGTAAGATATGTATTATTCACTTTTATACGGGGGAAACGGGTTGATTCAAAAATAATATAAAGATTTAAATATGAATATAATACGTACAATAGATATATACTTTCATATATGTATTATTTTAAAAATAATCTGATTTTAACATTTTGAATGTCTACATTAAGTCGGTTATATAATTTCCAAATTATTTCGCCTTTAATAACGTCGTCTTTCCTGTATTACCGGAAATTCAATATCTCATGGCAGATGCTCCACGTTATATAAAAAGGGTCGTTTAGTATTTAATTCTGTGTAAAATATTGTGTTAAAATAAAATTTCATCGGTCTGTAAACGACAGTTTAAATGTTTGTGTTTAATACAAAAGTGCAAATGTTCAGTTATATTGATTGAATTTTGAATGTAATTTACTTTGCGAATTAAAAGCCATTGAGCACCTGAACGTGAATCAGCGTCAGGGAATAATGAAATAATGGCACGGACAAAAGTGATGTTTTTCAAACAGTGAATTGAAAGACAAAACCAACGTTTCGACGAAAGCGCACTAGCAAAATTTGTTCTTTACTTGCGAGTGTATTTGACAATTTTGAGAGAACCTTAGAAAAAGAGATTTAGATGAAAGAAATTTGACCATTTTAATGCGTGCAAAGTAAAGTTGAATCAACGATAAGAATCGTAATTTTTTGGCAGAATTATTGTAAGATTGCATTATGTGTACGGTACGTACGACTAAAAAATAATTAGTTACAATGATTTGCAATAAAAACAATTTTTAATGCGAATTAGTTGTATGTATTTAAGGATGCATATATTATACAAAATCGAAATATTTCGTATTCATAAAAACTGTATAAAATATAAAAAACTAACAAATTATATGTAATAACATTAAAGATATTTAATATAATAATATATATACGAGAAATGTATTTCCGCAGTATGTTGTTTTTCACTGGGGAAGTTACTGAATAATAAATGAAATATCAATAATTTGTTAAAAACTTATATATATGTTAAAAAACACAATATAAATATTCATTAAGTTTAATGTAGAATAACAATGTAGAGGAGATTAAACATATGAATACTGTTACATATATATTATGGATTGAAGTCATGCTTATTGAAATCTTACACGTTATAAAAGAAATATATCTAACATTTATAATTATAGTGTAAGTAGGAATCCATTATTTGTTATTTATTTACTGAAATTTGGTTAATTCGATTGTGAAACCAATGATTGTAGTTGGATATATATAAATCACTAATGGAGTTTTTCAGTCATGGAGTACTAAAAGTTTTAAGTGAGTACATAGTTATATGCATTTCAAGATACTGGTTATTACATTGATGTACTCGATAAATTTGAAACTTGCAATATTCGTAATTAAAAGTTATGAGTAATTGTCTCCTGAAAATCTAGCATATTTGAATCACATAGAATAACATTTTAATTTTTTATGTTTGGTTAAAATATGATTCGAATTAGCTGATTGGCTCAAATCGCTTACAATATTATAGTTGTCAAAATTGTATATTATATACGACTATATATAAGGGCATGCAGTTCTGATCATATTTCAGTGAATATATAATACAAATGCTATACAGCTAGAATACTTTTATTTAAAATATAAATAATTTAATTATGTATTACATAGTAATTCACGTTACATTTTCAAAAGAAACAATTTGTATCGTGTCATTTTATGATTAATAATTCATTTAAATCTGCATTTTTTTAATCATTTAATATGTCTTTCTATTTTAGAAGCGTATATTTTCCGATATTTGAGTGTCAGTGCTTGTCTCTCGCTTATCACCTGTATTATTCGAGTATTTATTTTTGATCTATTTTGGTTGCTACAAAAATAGTTGTTGGCGGTTGAAAAATTATTTTAATTTTTAATTCTACTTCTTAATACGTGCCCTGCTTTTCATTTTCCTTGACCTACGATATGCTAGTTAAAATTGTAATCTATAGAAAATGAAAAATAATTAAAAAACTCATTAATTATATAATTAAAGAAAAGACATTCTAATTAAGCTTCAAAAATGAAATTTACTTTATTATAGATATTTTATTTTATACAAAATAAAATAAATTTTAATCTATAAATTTAAACATAATACTATTATTGAATTCTCATTGAAACTGAAATTGAATTTAAATTTCATTGAAAAAGTATTTTTTCATTAAGCATCTTAAAGTTAGATTCAGTCAATTATGGCTTCATTAATTGCTTATAATTGCACACGTGTCATAGAATGGCACAATAGGTAGTGTAAACCTATATAGTATATGAGAATTCATAATCAATCATAAAAGTAAGTACAATTTCAAAGGTAAGTAAAAATTTAATAAAAAATATATTTGTATATTTATTTACCCATTATGAATATGTATTAAATACAAATTTTGCTTTTTCGTTTTAAAGATACTCGTCGTCATTTCTGAAATCTTACTCCAAATCCACAAATAAGTTATATGGTTATAGTAACAAACTATATATTTTGCTATTCCAGATAGCGTATTATAAAAAACAATTACGCAATTGTACTAACGTACATAATATTTACGCTTGATTCGTGTCAGACGATAATATAAATATATAATACCTTTTTAATTAATCATCGTGCAAAATGCGTGCACCCATAACGGAAGAAAATATAATTTTGTTACATAATAATTTGTATTTATTAGAAAGAATACGGTATAAAATCATACAGGGAACGGTATTAATAAATAAAATGCGAAGTTTTATATTGTAAATTATAAAAGTAACGCAGCGGTATTATTCGAAGGATGTCAGCGGCCCGGGATCGATAGTGCTGTACATTATCAATGGTCTCGATGCCACAGAGTCGCGGCGACGACAAAATGATGCGAACAAAATGTCATGGGTAAATGTCACGCCAAAATCTTGACAGCTGCACTCGGGGCCAATACGCCCAAATAACTTTGGCCCTTTCGCGTGACACGCGAAATCGATATCCTGGCCGTGTTTTTCGAAGCGTTGCGCACAGGCGCGTCGCGCGACCCGCGTGTCATATTGAATTTCTCGTCCGCTTTTTTCCCTCTTTTTTCACCTGCGAGACGTGCGGCCAGACTTTTCATTATCCCCTCGTAAAAATATGGATTTTTTGTCCAATCAGTTGTTAGCGCTGATGAGTCGTTGCGAAAATAAATCAGCTTGTTTATTCTGGTGCGTCTCTCTTTTTCGCTGCGCTGTAACGACGAAATTATGACTGTCGCAAGAGCCCGGTTTTGTTCGTATAAATGAATTGTCCTCGACAAATCACAATTACGCCGGACAATGGGATTTCGATCGTTTTCGAATCTGAAAAATTACAATTCGGCACGACCGAATGCGAGCGCCAATTCCGCGTGCCCAATTTTTCTTGATTATGTATCTGTGATTATAGTTTTCTTTTGATTCGACGAAGACGTTATTTAATTAAAGAAAGAACGTGGACTTCTGTTTATAGAGGGACGTAAAGTCTGTTAATTTCATTAACACTCGGTTAAATCAAAATGAAGAGATACAGTTGCTTAAATTATATTTGTCAAATATTGATTCGAGTAAAGTCAAGTAAATGCAATGATTTTTTTATTTTAACGAGAGCTAACACTTATTCATTATTATTATTATAGTTTGTATCAATAAAATTAAAT
>JABFQC010006280.1:0-10896 GCA_022817085.1 Psilanteris sp. ZL-2020 | reverse complement strand
GTGTGACGTGTATGGTAGTTATAGCATATGAAATGCAGGAAGATTAAAAGTGGATGCATGAGTGTAGGTGTCAGATGACACAGAAAATAAAGGAGTGAAGTGACAAATGGATTGAGGAGGGGAAGGGTGGAGGGAAAGTGGGATGTAATGTTCGTAGATTTTGTGTGAAGGGGGAAAACGGCAGCCGAGATTCATGGGGGTCTGGGGGGCTGGGAGAGGAGTATAAGGGACAGGCGTAAAAAAAAAAAAAAAAAAAAAAAAAAAAAAAGAAAAGAAAAAAAATCCAAACAGTAGTCTAACGTCATTACTTCAGCTCGCAACGACATCTCAACGCAAAAGGACTCGCTTAATGGTTCGTCACGTGTGCTCAATTATAAAAAGGACCACGGCTACAGCAAAGTTTACATCTTGCCAAATTGAATTTGCGGATGAAAAAGTGACTGAAGAATCGGTCGGTGTAAATCAAAAAGCGGCGCGCGATAATAAAGCGAACAAGTTTGTCGCGTTTCGATGCGAGAAGAAACTGTTTCGGCCGAGCCAGCCCGTCTGATATGTATTAAAGCGAGGTCGCGCGTGCCGAGCGACAGAGACGGCGGATTCGTACACAAACGCGCGGGGGGCGGCCGACGGGGGGAGGAGTACGAGTGGCGCAGGTAGGCGAGGATCTGGTCCGTGCTGGAGTCGGCGCGTAATCGATAGGGGGTCACTGGCACCAACAGATACAATCGGCACATTTCGAGAGCCCGGCACTCGCCGGTTGGCTCTCGATTCATCGACTGTCACCAGCGAGTGTCCGATTCAACACTCCACGCCATTATTGACACGGACTCCAAATCGGGTATAAATCAGACCACGAGAACGCTCGATACACGCGCGACCGACAAGACGGACTTGGCCGGACAACGCTGCGTCTGGCAGAATTGCGCTCAATGAAATATGGCTCGGCGCGATTTCGCGCGACTCCGAACATCGACTGCGATGTGCCAAGTTTGCGCGAGTTTGGCCGCAATCGGTCCCGGATATACCCAGCCGGCGAGGGAACATTTTTCAAAGAACCGCCGCGATGTTGTTGCGGGATAAATTTGATTAGAGACAAAGAAAAGGATTCGGCTCCCAATAATTGAATCTCATAAATCAGACGCAATGTAGTTGCGCTGATCAAATTTCCGCGGGGTTTGTCAAGTGATTTAGTTCGACCATTTTTTAAACGACTTTTAAACTCGACCGATTCAATTTACGTCCATTATACGCGCGCGTAATATTGCGCCGGTGGCTTTACGTATCGTTGGCAAAAATTTCGTCTCGGTTTTTTTGGCAGTTTCGCCGGGGTTTGTTCAACCAATTGGAATCGGAAGTTATGGCGGGTTCAAACGCGGATACGTCGCTTCTTTGTAAGCGACGCTTCTGATTTCGTGTCGCAGCTAATATATAAGAAGCTTTTGTTGGCACGCGCGTAATTAAGAAAGTTGCGGTAATTTAATTGAGGTGGAACACGATGTGTGCCGCGAGCGTGTATCCCCCAGTGTTGAGTTTCATGCGGATTTATTATACGTACGCACATTATGGGTATAGGTTGAAATCATAAAAACAAGCTTAAATGCCTTTAAACGCCGAATAATGGATATTTAATTAGAATTTATTTAATATATATTTTTGGAAATTAAAATTTATATATCCAATCAGATTTATCATTATATATTACACGCCATTTTTCGTGAAAACTTAAAATTTAAAATATCTTTTTACGCGCGCGTGTTCTATTTATTTATTTGCATATAATTCGTTGATTAATGATTTATTGAATTATGATTTTTATGATACCGCGGCAAAACTAGAGAAGACTAAATAAGGAAGTCATTTTTTTCCTTTACTGTTATTTTAATCAAATTTACAATTGTAACAAAAACAGTGTAATAGGCCTAACTGTAATTAGAACTGATGCAGACAAAGTTACAGTTTAGAAGTTCAAACTTTAAACTGTAGTTAAATCGGGCTTTAGTTGAATTTGTGTGAGAATACCTCAAGCATACTTCTTCAAATACTGTAACTAAAACATTCAAATTGGATATAGTTAATGATGTACAGTATTTTGGTTGAAATAACTACATTAAAGTAATTTTTATTTTTAATTATAATATCGGAACAACAATATCAGATTAAGGTTATAAACTGCTTCATGTATTCGCATATTTAATTGGGCATAATGAAAAATATATTTCATAACAGATCAAATCTTTTTTTCAGTGTACCAAAGAAATAAATAAAGACATTTTAAACATATTTTACCAAAATAAACGTCTTTTAAAATATGGCAATCAATCGTAAATCAAATCATTTTTCGAAATCATTTCGAAATCACTTCACATTATAAAAAGTAAAATTTCAGTATGAAATACGACGGTATTTCTTTCCACTTTTCTTTTCAATTATGACTCTTCAACGTAGAATACTTGAGGTCAATTTTCGCGTTATTTTTATTTTGAATTTACAATATTTCATTACAAGTAATAATAATTTATTTAGTTATTTGTATTTATAACTTTTGTGACTTTTGTGTAGTTGTAGTAATTTTGATGAACAGACACATTTAAACCGAAACGTTAAGCGATCGAAAATAAATATTTATAAACTATGTATTTTTATATATTTGTCCGTTGGAAATTGTTATTGATATATACAAAGCTAAAACTCAATACATATATTTACAATTGTTAATTGATATGTTATTATTAAAATTTGCACATACAAGAGACATTAGTTATCAAGGACGAAATTAACCGCAATTAACTATTCCACGCGATTCTAATTTTTGACATTCTGCTATGTCGCAATTATTCGCGCGAAATAAGACTCGCTCGTTTTGGACTCGCAATTTCCAGTTCACTTTTCAAGCAACCACGCGCATCGGCTAACCCGACTGTCATATAAATATTAACGTTATCACCTTTCCTTTTTCCATTCGAACACTCGAAGGCGTAACATTGATCACGTCTTTTGTTCTTGTTTGCCTCGCGTGTGAAAAGTATCGACATACAGGAAACTCAGTTTATTTCGCGAGATAATCAATTTTTATTTACGCAATTTTGTCGGTAAAGCAAAAAAATGTTTGCCCTCTTGTCGAAACAATCGTAACAGATTACTACAAGGATTAATGGATTTGAAAATTCAATGAGTAAAAAAAAAAAGCGTTACGACAATGTTTTTTCGATTTTTCAGCGCTAGATCAACATGACGCGTTCAAAAGCATATGCAAAGTTTAATTTAAAAAAACGTAACTTTTAGATAAATGGAGTTTAAGAGCGGTCTGAAACGCATTAATTTTGCGCAAGCGACATTAATGATTTTTTTCGCGCAACCCGTTTGCTGTTGTTAATTAATCAAACAGCGAAATTAGTTGGCTGTTTTCGATCGAAGGTTGCCAATCTTGCGCGCACTTCGCTTTTCAGCGTTGAAACGGGAAAAAAGCGTATGAAAACGCGCGGCGCAGGAAACGAGCACGTAATTTGTATTTTTCTAAGTTTCGATGTAATCTGCGCCCGTCCGGCGCATAAAACCCGCGAACAAAATCAACTAATCACGCGAGCATTTTTAATTCCGGCGCGGCTCGACGCACGGCACTGTGCTTTTCACCCTTGTTTACATTACGTAGTAATAAACTTTATGAGATTCTTGGCCACACGTTCGCACACAAGAAAACGTTTTGCAATATCACGGCTTCAGTCGCGACTTAATTACTGTGTAAGAGTACACGTTGGCAATTGCTGTTACATCGTTTTCGTCAATTAGGTAAGTTGACTCGAAGTGCCGGTTCGAGAACAGCGGAAGGCTGTTTTTCGGCGTAACGCCGCGCGATTTCAGGATCCATTTCCACAATACCGATCGACTGAATACGCCGTTCGTGAATATTATTTTAATCCCACAAAGTAATTGTTCTTTCTCGCACAAAGCGAGATACTTGAATAACGGAGATTTATATATCGTTAAATGCGAATTATACACGTGAAACCGAAATGTGCATATTAATTTTGAATTAAAAACGGGCAGCATTCAGCGTGCGGCTGAAGTGCGTGTGTTTTTTTTATTCGAACGTGTGTTTTTAATTGCTTAAATTATATTTAAATTTCATACAATTTTTTTCGTCAAGTTGCTACGTTTTTTAATAAAAATTATAATATAATGAATTCAGAACGAACTATTTTTTAATTATAATTTATAAATTGCATAAATTATAATTTATTAAGTAAGAAAAGTATCATAGGTATAGTATATCCGCTTTAATTTACAATGTCTTGTGCGTCTATATCGAGAAAGAATTCATTTAATTGTGTATTATAAAATTTATGTTAACGCAGTAATTGTTTTGGTAATTTAGAAACATGCAATTTTAATTAGTATACGTATTACTGCGGCATTTTTTAAATAGGATTTTCAAATGTTAATGAACTTTGAAATAAATTTGAAGATATCATCGTTAATACGATTATGTTAAATTTTAAGTTGAATTAACAATATTTCATAAGTTTTTATTCAAGTGATGATTAATATTTATATTTAGAACAATTATATTAATAAACAAAAAATGTGTATAATCAAATAACAAATTTAAGTTATTATTATTTTCATATTTCTCAGATAACGTGAAATTGAGAATAAAGTAAAAGATGTTATACTTTGTTTGTATATTGTGATTGAGTTCACCTGTACGCTTTGAATCGTTGCAATTATTTACAATTTTATTGCATTTTGCTCAACAACGAATATTTTTAATGAGAAAAAATAGTAAGTATCAAATGCATGTCGAAAGAATAGACCGATAATTCCGAGCAGGGTACATATTTAGGAATTAAATTTCACGGCAATATATGTGTGTACTTTTGTTCCCTTTTTGTTCTTTCACATCGATGCTTCTACATATATATTTTAGTTCTATAATACAAATTTTAATTGCGGAAGTTTCACGTTTCTCTTGAATGCTCTCCAATCTGCGACATATTTTCTGCTATTTGAAACGATTTTATTCATTAATACGGTTTAAGAAATTTGAAAAAACTGCTGGGTTTTTATACAATAATACTCTTTTTAAAATACATCTGTAGTGTGGCTTTTTTCGAAGTTAATTATTTAATTTAATTTAATTTAATTTAATTATTAGACAGAATTATAGTGTGATTATTCTAAATTCTTTAAAATTAATAATAAACAATATTATTGAATTACATATTGAACCAATTGTACCAATCGTTGTTAAAAGCAAAATAGAAGCATTTAATTTAACAAAAACAGTTGTATAAATCAACATTTAGAAACAAAATGGCACGCGTTTCTTTTAAAAAGTTATAATTGCGATTTATATTTATATACTAAACATTAAATAAAAATATTTTAATTAAAAATCGATGTTGCGCGGATATTGATTGCAATAATTTAATATGCAGAGAGGTAAAGTAAAATAATTTTAAAGGAATAAAAATTATAATTTCGAATATATATTTGTTGAAAACTGACTTTTGTTCAAAATGTAAAAAAGTCTTTTTAGTAATATAACAGCTGGCTTTTTAATTGTGAATCATCATTCAGATTTAAATGAAAATGAAGATAAAGTTTTAATACCATTTTCATAATCTCTTTCCTACCTGCTAATTTTAATGTATAATAACTTTATTACGTGTTACTTATTATTTTTCACTGACTTATTTCAAATTTAACTCAAACACAAATTGATTTAAAATTTCTATAAATTATATCCTTTCTCTCCTCTGCGTGTCGTTTGTGATTTCATGAACTGATTTATAGAAATGGAACTTTGGAATAAACAACATTAATATCACTAGATTAACAACTAATACCTTAGAAGTAGATCTAATTATTTATAGGGCTGATAAATGACTTCAATAGCTTCCAAATTAACTATGTATCATTCGTTTTATTGTAAAATATATAAATGTACGCTATTTAGACAATTGAATTTTCTTATATATATAGCTTACGAACCAAAGATAACAATTAATTTTCTCAAAAATACATTCAAACTAAAACGCTATTCCGGAATCTTCACATTTAAGCATGGTACTTGTTTGCATGTGAGTATAATACTTGGATAAATGCAAACCATTAATCTGGAATCTAATTAATCATCATGCCACAATGTATTATTAAAACGGGAATAAATATACTATTGTGCATCTATTTAAACGATGCACGTACCTTAGCGAGAGTGTGACATTACCAAATTATCACACACAGTTTTATTCTTAATATATATTTACTTATTAAAGCATAATTTACTGTGACTTACTTTGCTGATATTTTAATTAGAAAAATATGTATTTCTTACAGAAATTAATAATAAAAATAACAATAGTTTGTATTGCATATTATAAGACAAGGGTTGACACAAATTTGAAATATAATCTACAAAAAGACTCCTATTGTTCTAAGCACTCTAAACAATAACTATAGAAATTAAGTACGCGAATATCAGTTTTTGACAATCATTTTAGTTATATTGAATACTAACTTTTTGGATTAGTTAAATTTCGACAATATATATATATTTGATATTCAGTATTATATATATAAACAAGATTAAACAATCTATATAAAATTACTATTTATTTATCAAATTTAAAACTAGGAAAAATATATAAACAGTTTTAAGTTTTTAAATTAACGTCTGTATTTATAAGTATATCATAAGTTCAAAATTTTGTGACCAATTTTACAGACAAAATGAGGAAATGTTTTTCAATTTAAATGAAATACATCATTAATTTTCCTCAAAAATTTATTTTCAAACAGTTTTAAATCAAATTCAGTCTAATTTATTACTATTCAACTTAAATAGAATTGTTAATATTTTTCTAGTATTTGATATAATATGAGTTGAATACAGAGTATAGCTGTACTGAAGTAATGGACGAAAACTGGTACCGATCATTTATATAAATATACTGGCACAAGTCAACAAATACAGACTTAAGCAAATAAATACTGGCATAGTTGATTTGTCAGTATCGATCCAGAATAATGTCAACTCTGTAGTACTAGCTGCTAGCGTATGGGAGCTTGCGCGGCTCTATTTGCCATAAACTGGCTTTTTGATAAATATGTTGCTTTTACGGAAACAAACAGTATTTTCAGTTAAAGAAATACAGCAGATATCTTCTAACGCAGTAAAGTCAGTTCAAATCTCAATCGAAGCAAATATATGTGTTTGCAAAAAGAATCAAAAACAAATAAATATAAATTTCAGAATTAAATTGTTGTGTGTAAAATAAGAATAATAAAAATATTTGTCAATGCGTGTTTTGTTACGTTCTGTAAGAAAATAAAAACTGAACGATATTTTTGTATGATTAAATACAGAAGACAAAATTATTTAACACTTGCAGCAAAAATGCAACAAGATTTAAATATATTACGAGCTGTTTAAGTAATCTATATACCTTATTTAGTTACGGGTAGTAACTAAGTAGTTTATCAAGAATACGAATTTACTATACACATAATGTTTACGAAGTGGGTTTATATATAATTAAATAAATACATCAATATAAATTATTGTAAAAGTCGTTTATTAAAATTTATTGCGAAAGGAAGAAATAAACTAACTAAATAATGTAAAAACTGGTTTCGTTTTTGTACTCAGAAAGTGTCAATTTATTTAAAGTAAAGTTTATTTCGAATATTAATTTTATTTTTCACGTTGTAAATATAATATAAGATCGTTAAATTATTCAATTATAAGGTTCATATCCTTTTTAAATAATAATGAATGTAATTTTTTATATTATAAATAAACGAATGATATGAATTTGATTTTCTGAGTAAATATAGCTTTAAATATGATAAAAATATAATTATAAATATTAATTAATAACAAGATTTTAAAATAATAGTAGTAATTCAAATGAAAATAAATAAACGAAACTATCCTGGAATGCTTATCACAATTTTATAACAATTATCTAATTATTCTGGCCAAATTTACGTTACTGAAAAGTTTTCTCGGTGTAGAGAATTATTTTTTACGCTAAAATGTATACTGTAATATTTAATAGAATATATATTTTTCAAATTATATATAAAATTTCTTATAAACATCACTATATATTATAGTATACCATTATATAAATTAAAGATTATAAATATTTAAATTTTAAATCAATATAAAGGTACTATCATGTAAAAAAAAATAATTTTTAGCATAAATCGGTAATGATAAATACATTTTCGATAATGTGTTATGAATAATAATTACTTAATAAACTGTCAACAGTTGTTGGCTTTTTTTAGTAATTCATTATACAAAAAGCATTTATCGATATTGGCACTCTTAAAATTACATTATTTATATATTAAATTGTATTATTTTAATTCAATTGTATTGTGTTACATTAATTAAATTTAGAAATATTCTTTATATCCTATGCTTTTGGTACAAAATTATATTGTTATTTGGATAAATAATTATAATACCACTACACAATTAATAAAATATTTAAATTGTGCCAAGTTGAATAAAATTTGTATTCAAATATAACATCCAGTATATAATTATTTTACAGTTTATTCGTTTAAATTTAATCAATAAGATAAAAAATGTCTAATAAAAACTTACTGTATATACGTATAATAAAATGAATATAAAAACATAGTTTCATATAATCTTTAAAGAAAATTATTTTAGAATTGAAAATTTTTTATGTATATGTACATTACAAGAAAAAATCTAAAGTATCTAAGAATTTCTATATGTATACACATATAGATATATACATATAGATTACAATTCTAGTACACAATAAAAATACCATACACATTTTCCTTTATTTAAATTTATATATTTTCGAGAAAAACTATAATGTTTTATGTTGTAGAAGGTTAATTTCAAATAATTGTAAAATATTTTTCGAGAGAAATAAGATACACAATTTTTGTTGTTATGTATATATTAATAAATATATTACTTTTGACAATACTCTAGAGTACTCTAGTATTGTTTATATAATTAAACATTACCGAAGTAGAAAAAACGGTGATCAACCAATTTTTATAAAGGGCCTAAGCCCGGTCCAATATTGGTTAACATTAATAATACACTTCAATTATAATCTAATATTAGGATAATCATTGGATAATAATAAAATTGTCATAAGCGTGGGCCATACTTGTACGATAGATAATGTTTAACGTGTTAACGAAGCATCGCCAAGTAAGAGCCAAATATCGGCCAATGTTAGACAACTCTGGACCAAGTAAGGGCCAAACTTGAGGTAAGCTTGGTTTGTGTTTGTTTTTTTTTTTTGTTTTTGTTTTTTTCGTGCCAAAATAAAAAGAAGAACGGACCAAGCTTGGTACAAGCTTGTCAAAGATTGGCTAATGTTTCATTGCGAATGTTAAGCATTAGGATGAAATGTCAATTTACATTGGCGTAAGCTTGGTCTGAAGTATGGACTAAGCTTGGCCCGGTTATTTTTTTCTACGTGGGATGTAGATCTATGCTAGACTAGTATTAAAATACAATTTTGAATGTACAAACCATAGATATAGAGATTTAGCGACAGTGGACTACTGTTAACGAGGTTAAGCAAAGTTTATCGTAGACATTAATTGGATAGGTGACCGTTCTTTGCAAGTTTAATAAATAATATTTTGTCAAAAATTTTACATATATATATATATAATAAGATATATTAATAATAAAATATGTTGAAAATGTATATATGTTTGTTTATTATTTTCATCTCACTTGACTCAAAGCTTAGGCCAAGCTTGGCCTATTAACTTTTTTCTGCATGGGTATGTTCGCTTAAAATTTGTATAATATAAAATGTAAGTATTGCCGTAATAATAATTTAAACATTTGAAACTGATTATATCATTTTACGCTTTTTTACGCGACGAAAAAATTACATTGAATATTCATACATTATACTTTAATAAACTATGTGTCTTTATAATAACTATAATCTATTATGCAGAGATATGATAATATAGCATTAATTAATGCAAACCATGTTTAAATTTGAATATTTGTTGTGTCCGTATATAGTAGCTAATAAAAAAAAGAAACATGTTATTTTAAACTTAACTATAAACGTCACAAATTGATGCTTACACTACTTTAGCAAAATTATACATTAGATTATACAGAATAAATATATATATTTCCGCATTTTTTTACATTCAAATACTTACGGTGAACTAAGATTGATTTATAACTCAGTAATATACATTATTTTAATACTGTATTTATAAAATTAATGAAATGATTATAAGATTAACAATATTTTTCCTGATTTTGCTTAATTTCATAATATACAAAGAAATATGACGAAGAATAATTACTAACCACTTCCAAAATTTTTGTTTTAAAGTATACGTTATTTCATTTCCAACAATAATCTATTGATCTTATTTTAACCGTTTTTATCAATTAAAGTTTATCTGTTAATATCAGATAAATTAAATTTTGAATGGCAGTAAAATCAATATATTTACAACATAAACATAAGCAGGTTAACGTTTTACAAATACATTTTTAATTGCAGATATTTTAGTACCGCCATTTAATGACTTTTCAAGTTTCACGATTTTGACTTTTATTCGAAGATAGTGCCTTAAATTTTTTATGGATAACGTGACCGTGGCTTATTTTTAGACTTATTATACACAATCTTTTAAATTTGACCCAAGTAATATACACATATTTTTATCGATAGTCATCCAAAATCCTTAAGCTTGCAATTTTTTAATAATATATATATATACAATATGTGTCGATTTTGGATAAATTTTAACACATCGTTAGAATAATATTCAACATAGAATGAAATTGTAGGAGAAGATAAATATTGTAATTCAAATACTAATCAGTGCGCTAATATATAATCC
>JABFQC010006279.1:0-10898 GCA_022817085.1 Psilanteris sp. ZL-2020 | reverse complement strand
TTTTTTGAATAAAATATATTAAATAACAAATGTATTTTCTTGATATTATTTAATAATTTGAATGATAACTAGTTATTATATAATTTTGGTAAAATAATTGCAAAATTTCACTAATATTTATATATACCCGCATTTCTTTATTATATTCATTACATTTTATATTATAACATTTATAATAAATGCTCCAAAGTCCTCAAGATATGCTCTGAACGTGTAAAAATGGAAAAAGGTACTACTTATGAAGACATATTGAGCACTTTTATAACATGGAAATAATTTCAAAGCATGTGCTCAATACGTCCTCATTTAACATCAAATTTGAAGCCGAAAAATTTCGCCTCGGGTTACTACACTTTTTGTGTCTCAATCGAGGAGAGGCTGTAAACTAACAAATCGAGATTTAAAATTCTGACTCGGGATCGTTGGCGTCACTGCGTTACGGTAGTGCATAGTAGATTGATCGGTATTATTGTTTGCAATTTGTATTCATTTTGCCTCCTGCGTGTGACTGACAATCCCAGCAACCCGTTTATATACGTCAATTACATAACGTTTATCATTAGTTTAGAGAAACTGCGGATTGTGGTGTGGCGAAGTGGCGGGTTGAAGTACCACCCGTTTTAACGATGGGAAAAATAAAACCATTGATCAAATATTGAATATAATGTTATCCATTTCGTGTTGCGTCAACACGCCATATTAATGTATCCTTTTTTTACGCATAAGTTTATGTTTACGTAAAAGCAAATATTTTGAAGATTCTTATAATCTATTTGCATTATGAAGTTAAATATAATAAATTAAAGTACTTGTTAATAATCATCATCAATTTCTAACAAGATACATTTAATAAATATAAGAAATCATTTGTCCCGAACCAAATAATAAACAATAGTTCTATTTATTTCTTTATATAAAATTATATTACAATCAATTATAACCTTATTAAATTAAAAAAAATATGTTTAAATACCAAATAAAAAGTGTTTAATTAGCAGCTTATTACAGTTATTCTTAATATTACAACCAGAATACTATTTTAACATCTAAATATAAATAATTTCATCCCAAATTGAAAAAGTTTCTTGAACTGACATATTTATAAGCTTAGTGAATATGTTATAGGATTATATAAGGATTAATATATAATGTACCAATTATTTCTTGAATGAAACTTATCTTAATAAAAATCTTAAAATATTAGACACACAATTTACTTGATTTAAATGCTTCCCTTTCTAAAAGAGAATTCTCATTCTCTGCACTGACAGAAATCATAGTGCTGCGAACTATAATATAGTTGATTTAACTATTTATAATAGTTGTGTACAAGGAACTAAATTTTGTAGTTGAATTTATTACATGGCATAGTAGACAAGTTTAGATATCTCAACGATACTTATAGTTCATAGTACTATTTGATAAAATTCATTTTATCATAGTTGATGCACGGAGAAAACTGAATTGTACAATATGAATAGTAAGATATCGTGGATGCTGATTGGTTAAGACAAATGAATGTAGCAATATGATTGGTTCAGAAGATTATATTAAATAGTCAAGGTTATACAATATCATATAGTTGCAGTTACAATTTGGGTTGTTTCTGTTACAATATGATTTTCTCAGTGTGATGTTCAAATTAACAATCAAAGAAAATATAACTTTAATTCTTTCAACTAAAAATTAATTAATTTAACTATATCTTGTAGTTAAATTCAAGGATATTTTATTTAAAGTTAAAAAAATATTATTCTTACACTAATCACAGCTACTTGTGAATTAAATATTAAATTCAACTCAACTAGCTATATAGTTGAATGAACTATTAAAGAATTTCAAATAATTTATTGTGTAGTAAATCCATCTACATTTAAAAAATACATGAACTATCTTTTAGAATTATATTAACAATATATAATTTGTTCATTCTTATTTATTAATTGTTTCAGACAAAATTTATAGTTTTATTAACAAATACATTTAACTAGGAAATATAGATGCTCACACTCAATTTTTTTCTGTCAGTGTTTATAAATAAATGTATTTCAATCTTTATGTATTATAAGGAAAAATGCAATCCACGTAATTGGTATCAAATTAGGTCCAGCAATTGAAACAATATAATTTTTGTCATAAATTACAATCTATACAATTACGACAGTCTCCTTCAATTTGTAGATTTCTGTACAATAAGATTCAAAATGCATGTAATCCTATAACTATAATCTCTCTTTGCCATTTCAGATGTCCATTTCTTTAATTTAGGATGTTTAACCATTCCCTGATGGAATGAAGGAATGCACAAAAATGGATTAAAAATAACAGCACAGGGAACCAAGACGCCAAATAAAAATGTTCACAATTAACTCACCGGAAACTACATTGTTTAAAAACATTCCCTCGATAAACATCCACATGAACATTGCAGTTCTCGCGTATTCCAGTAATATATAACTAGCTTCGCATAGGAACCGCTGTAATTGTGAAAGAAAGTATAAATATTAGTAACGAGTCACGGGAAACGCATACATGGGAAATAATAATGATATAAATCCAACATAAAATGACCATGTTGACTACACGATGTTGATCAACACAGAAACTTTGTAAAAGTAAAACGACAATTTGTTTGGATAGAATCAATTGGATTCTAAGAAAAAATAGCCACTGTGTTTATAAACATAGAATGTCTAAAATAGTATACAATCAACACACACCTCGATGTAGATCCAACATATTGTGACTATTTCAAAACAAAACCATTTTTGTATAAATTTAATGCCTTATTTTTTCCCGTGTAAGCAATGCGTTAGCGGACGTTTTAATTTGGTTTTCTTTATTTGTTGTCCGCAAATTCAAAACGGTCTGTTTACAGGACCGCGTTAATTAAACTCACAGTATTTTCAATGCCCTGTAATACAAAATGTGACTTCCTTCGCAGCATAGTCTGGTCTATGTAAAGCGTTAATCTGACGATGATTTGAATCACCATAGCGACGAACAGATTTATGTGAATCCTCGTTCGAGTGTTTCTTAGGGATCTGTGAACATTCGGATCAAACGGAATCGATTAAGGTTATATGTTGCGAAAATCTTTTACATAAATGGTTTTAGGTATTTATTCATGTTATTTGAAATCACGTAAACTATTTATGTAAGTTGCTAATTTGTCACTTCAGATGGTGCTCCAAGCTATTTTTACAGATATTGCAGATTTTTATATATTTTTGGCGAATTTTGATAATTGGCATTATATCATTCAGGCGATTTTTTTCACTTTGGGAGATTATTTTTATACAAAATATGTATAATTTAAAACTAAATTGTCAAAGGGAGACGAGAAGTCGTTTTTTTACCACCTTGAAACCGAGTTGTGGTCCCCCGTTAATAATTTTGTTTTAAATTATTTATTTTTTGTATGAATATAATCTCCCAAATTGAGAAAATCGTCTGAATTAATATATAATATTAATATAATATAAATAGACTATACTGTATTAAAAAACTCTAAGACCGTCGCAGCAGAACTAGAAAACCTTCACTAGACTAAACTAGATTCTTCAAGTGTGATGAAGCGGAATAGATTTTTCTTTTATTACAGTATTAAAATTTATTATTTTATAAAATAATATAATAAAAAACTAATTTTTGATGATGGGAAAATATTTTTATATAATAAATTAAAATCTTTGATGTTTATCACATCGTAAACGACGCTACTCTTCATGTTTTAAATATTATATGAAAGTAATTTTTTATTATTATTATTATTATTATTATTATTATTGAAGTTAATTTCGTCAGATTTAATTTTATCATGTTAAGTTAATTTTATCAAAACAAAGACAGTAGGCATTGGTATTAACTTTTAAAAACTTCTTTATTCATGATCATTATTTTATATCGCATACGTGAATTCTAATTATTTCTTGCAACGTTTCAATCCTTGGTTTAGATCATCTTCAATATTTACAATAAAAATAATACAATTTTTTAATGTAAATACGGCTTTTAATATAAAATATCAATAATTTAGTATAACTCGTTGTTTAGTACTTTAAATAACATGTACATTCATATTTCGTCAATGTTATCATTATTGTAAAATTTACTTTCGTCACATTAATAAATTAAGACAAAGATAACACTAAACATCATTCAGACTATATAAATAATGCACATTAAGTGTACACATAATAAATCAACAATTCATAAAATTAAATTGTATTAAAATTAAATAACATTGAATAATAAATTTTTTAAACATTCAATCAATGTCTAATGTCTTTATATTCATAATAATAACTTTATATGAAATAAATTGATTCTCTTTAAATTAAATAAATTCTAAAAGAATCAGGAAATGTCTCTAAACACGATACAGGTAATAAATAAATTAACAAAGATATATTGAAATCTGTAATATATTTCAAAATCTCTTGAAAGACCACCTTAAAAGGAAAAAATAATGAAAATTACAAAAATAGATTTATTTTTGTAAGCACGTAAAAGTTGTACTTTACTCCCCGCAACGGAAAGTATCAAAGGTAATTGTACTGGACGGCATTTTATTCCCATTGAAAATAAAGTAAATAGTTTCAAGTGAGTGAGTAAAAGTATCGTTTCGTTTTGTGGATTTACAAAGAAAATACATTTTTATTTTATTATTATTTTTATTATTATTATTATTATTATGATTGAAGTTGAAAATTTCATTAAAGTTACATTATTCTCGCATTCTGACATTAAAAACCATTGAAATTAAAACAAACAGAAATACGAATTTTAAATACCGCAATTTAGATAAAATAAATATGATAATTGGATTACAAGAAAAATTGTTGAATACAAACAACTGTATTATTCAAATAAGTTAAATTTAAGTATTTTCATTCTTCGTAATTGCTTATTTTTATGGTAATATTTCATTCGTTTGAATGTTATTAGTTATATAATGTAATCATTTCGAAAGTTAATAAGTTATCCATAATAACAAAGTACGACTGAAAGAGAATATCCTGAATTCATTTAACAATTATATAAGAACAATTGAGATACGATTATATTTGTGTGGTGCAACAAAAAAAATCCTCGTTTTCCGTTTCAGGTCGATCATTCTTCCGGATACGATTTTCGACTAATTAAACATGTTCTTTCTTTTAGTCTGTCAATATCGAAATAATTAAAATCGATCGTGTGCATTTCAACAGATTCATCCGCGAAGAAACAACCAATCGAATAAAATCATAACGCTGGAAAAAACGGCATATGGAAAATGCGCTTCTGTGATTATACGCGAGTAGTTTAGCTATTGATTCTGGTTGAAAATAAGTTTTGAATTGTGTAAAAAAAAACACATCGGATAAGTTGAAATTTTAAGTGAACTTGGAATTAAAAGAAAATCTTAGGAATCGTTTATTATTATTTAATAAAACGTATATATATGTAAATGTTTGTATATATATATATATATATGTTTTGAAAAAATAAAATTAAATAATTATATACTTAATATTATACGGAAAATAATATAAAAACTGGTTTGAATTAGGAATTTGCATTTAATTAAAATGAATACAAAAAACTAATTTTTCGAAATGTAATTACAAATAATTCAATTCTATTATTGATTATAATTTGAATGTTGATATTTGAATTGCATAAACTTATTTACGTGGAACTCGCGTGGTTACTACGTTTCGAGTCTCTCGGTTCACTGAAATGAAATTGAATTAATTTTAAATTATTAACGAATCGGACGTACCTGAATCTACAAAATATTATTAAGGATACCAATATGGCTACGAGCGAAATGCTCAGTCCGACATATTCCAAAGTGCGTGTATGAGCCGCTATGTCAAGTTTCATCTGAAAGTAAAAGTCATTGAAAACTGATTAAATTGTTTCTATATAGTTAATAATCATTTCAAACCGTTACAAGTAATAGAAATAATATTAGCTACAATCATAAAATCATCCAAACGATATATTAAACGCATCCGTAATATTTTCGAGACTAAAATCGCATCAAAAATGTATAAAAAATATAAAAAAATTTGATTAATCTATATCTAGAAATAAGTTACCGAAATTATACTATAAAAATTGCTACAAAAATAATACAAAATAAAAATAGTTTATTCGAATAGAAGACATCTTAAGAAAAGGTCATAAGTTCACAGTGATGGTTTGAAACATTATATTTAAAAAATTATATAAAAAAGAAAAAAAAAAACAGTACAAACGATGTACTGAAAATATCATAATAATAGCAATATTCCATAATATAATAAATGACAAATTTAGTACATTTTTATAGTAACTTCTATCAGTTTTTCAAAACTATCTTACTCCTACCATTCACGTTGTCAGATTTTTTTTTTGTCATTTTTCTCCACGTAACAATAGTGAAATTGAATTTTCATATAAGCGTGAAAGGTACACTTTTTACACAATAATTTACAATTGAACTTTTTTAAAGCGATATAATAACGAGCACCTGGGCGACATCCTCACTTCCCGTATAAAGTTTGCGAAAAAGCAGAAGCATCTCAGGCGTGAAACACGGAGTGTAATTGGTCCATCCTATAGGAGAGTCGTTTTCGCCGATTGACCCCCCGCGACCTTCCCAATGACCATTGTCCCCGCAGTGCTTCTCCACGAACTCTGCGTTGCATAATAAAGAATGACACGAATTAGTTCTGCAGTGTCAGTTACAAATAAGTAAGTTATCAACGTCACTAAGTACAATGCGAATCGATAAAAACATACATATCTAGGAATAAATATGTATTGGAAAATTTAATGTTAAAAGAGCGATGAAATAATCAAAAGGAAATTAAATTTATTGTAGTAATAAATGACAGATTTAAATAAATAGATATGGGAAAATGTAACGTGTTGTTATTTTATTATTGCTGGATTAATTTTATTAAATTAAACAAACAAAATAATTTAAATTAAATTAAATATAATTTAAAGAAACAAAACAAAAAGTTTATAAAATATCATTTTCAGTTATGATTTGTGTCGTTCCTGGTACAAAATGACATTTTCTTACTGTATTTGTGTCTGTGCAAATGACATACTAACTAAAAAAATATATTGTCTGAGTTATTTAAACTTTGATAATAAAACGGTAGACGAATACAAACAAATAATTTGATTATCAAACGTTGGCAATAAAGTTTTCTAATATGAAAATTTAAAATTGAAAGTTACAATATCTAAAAAGTAAGTTCATAAAGGTTCCAAAAATATTATATCATATTATGGTAATATAATATTATATAATATAATGATGATATATTATATTGTATCATTTAGTTTAGGGCACCGTGTATCTTCATTAAGGTGGTTGTGCTGTCATTTCATAAGTCAAATTAAATATCCTCAATATATCCTTAAAAAATACTTAAGTTATATTTTTACAATTATAAGTAAAATTAATCAAACAGTTCATATACTTATCACCATTTATGTTAAATTTTTCATGTAATTAATTTTATGTAATACATTTTTTGTATTTTTAAATATATTAATTAATGTATTAATTAAATACATCAATTAAAGAGTCAAATTTAAAAATTTAAATGTTTGTTTAAAAGTTTATTGTTTCTGTGTAACTATACGTTGATAAATCTAAATACTTTTTTTATTTAGCTATTTTTTAACTGATATGGCGAAGATGGCAAAGTGTGATAATCATATATGCGTATGATCTCGTTATAGATATCGTGTAAATATATATAACAATTTTTATATAATTTAGTCATTCAATCTTAGTAATATATATATGAAAGATATATCACCGTTGAATAAGTGAGCTTTACATGAAAGATAATTTTATATGTAGCTAACTTCTGACAATTCTGTCAAGTTATTGAAAACGAAAGAAAAATAAAAGATTGAACAAGAAATTCTAGAAATCACTTTCCTATTAATCATAATATAGTGTATATTACACGCCATGATGTAAAATTTATTTAAGAGATAGATAATTATAAATACGCGTATATTTTGTTATTAAATTACTTTAAAGTTTATTAATATGAAACTTTATATTAATACATTTCTTGAATTCTTTATTACAATATGATGTCACAAACTTTATATAATAATATGTAAATAATATGCATGGAACATATTTGACAGTGTTAAGTTTTTCAATTAAAACTATAATAGTTTAAATCATATTACGGTGTCATAACGAATATTAAATTAGGTTAATAATTAATTTATTTCGATGTTGTTTATGGCACAATTTACAGACAAATTTCTATGTCACATAATTTAATAATCACAAACAGTGGTTTTAATATAATAAGAAGCACGATTTGGTTAATCTTATATTTCCCTGTTTAATTACATTTGGTGCATTATCAATGCAAACTGACGGCATTAATTTTTGTTAACGTTTAAGCTCAAATCTAAGCAATAAAACTCAAAATGGACAGATTTCTATTGAAATGTTGTATATGTGATTTGCGATTTATCCTGGAAATTTAGCCTAAATTTCAAAAAAATTTGCTTATCAGTAAGGAAAATATTAATTATCAAATTTTTTTAACCAATTCACATTAAATCTTAACATTATAAAGATAATGTTTATTTTTTTATTATTTATTATTATTTATTTATTATAAATATAAGATAAAATTTGTACTTATTGTTTTAAAAATGTTTAAAGTTTTGTATTGATAACAAATAATAATCATGATAATGATAAAAATGCCCTAAATATTATGTTCCTACCTTTTTTATGTTAGTATAAAAATATATAAAATAATTGATTTTATACTTAAATCTCTGGAGCAACAAACTTTTTGTTTAAAGGATAAACGAAAAAGTATATAATTTATATTAAAAATATTTATGTAATAAGCAATCCATATATAAGAAATAATTGGAATAAATTGTAACTAATTTAATTTATTTAATTGCATAAAGAAGAATACACACCTATTTCAAATAATTGAAACAAACACAACGTTGCCACGTTGATGGATGTCTGATAAGCATATCAGCTATCTAATATCATATATTGCAAAATTTCCCTATATGATTTGCTCTGTAAATACAATCGCGTTACAATAATTATTCAAATGGAAAATTAGAAAGCGACATTAATTATAAGTAATTTTTGATAATTAACATTATTTTGATATCATTTAAATGTTATGATTATAAATATATTTTCATATTTTCTTAATTTAAATTTTTTGTTTCAATGATTCAACATTGTGCTTTCTTGAGATAAAATTTTGTGATTCACTTTACCAAGACATACTTTATCATTACAAATTTAAAATACCTTTTATTTAATGGTATCTATTAAAATAAATCTAATGCAAACTTATTATGCATCGTGTAGTTTTTCTAGAAACATTTTAGGGTGAAAAATTTTAAATGAAAAAATTAGTTGATAAAAGTAGCATATTATCAAACCATATCATATTATAATAAGCAAGATAATGTAATAAATTATTTGTCACTTCTACAATTTACATGTTACAAATTAATTTTTGTCATATTCACTTTTATTTTAATTAAACAATTTTCGATATTATTGGTACTTTGCTTCGTCTATACTAATTCATAATTATAATATGTAATTTTCGGATAATTAGTTGGTAATTACAAAACATTATGTTATTCATATATTCATTATATTTTACAACTTATAAACGATATGACGCCATATGTACTTAATTTTAGCAGACGAAAGTCATGAACGAAAACTCGATAAGTTATAAGTTTATCAAGATTCGTTGTATTTATCTGTCGCATACGTTTATTTACTTTTATTTGAATAAACATTAAATAAATACAAATTATTTATTTTCAGACTAATTTACACAACAGAAACCTCTCATCATTAAACTACAGCAAATTAGCATTTCACATTTTCCTTTTTTTTATAACATTTCCATTCCTGTAAATCCTGTTATTAAAAGTAAAAAAAATCGTTTTGTTTGAATTTACAATACGATTAAGTAGAAAAACTCTTTAATCACCAACTGGTGACTTTAATGAATGGAATGTAGAATAGGACAGGTCAAGGATAGGAAAACTTAAAGGTCATTTCAAAGGAAATTCATTTTTAATTGTTTACAAAAAAAATTAAATCTTTTACCAAACGATTCTATTTCATTTTGTTGAATCATGGTACGTTGAGAAAAATAATTACTATATTATTGGTAAAATTTAAGATGATTAGAATATATTATTGTGTAGTTGAAAACTATAATACGTTATATAAACCCATGTAGAAGTAGCCTACATAATTCCAACTGATTTTACGTTAGGCCAATGGTGGTTGCCTAAAATTGGAGTCCAACGCTGGACCAATGAAAAATCAATTGTAAATACTAAGTTTACAAAAATATTGTATATTGGCCATAAACATTGTTACTAAGTTGAACTAGTATTCGCAATTAACTATTTTTCCCACATATTTCTAGTCATCCTAATGCCGAACCAATATTGGCCAATATTGGTACATTGTTTTTTGTTGGGTACTAACGCCGTATCAACATTGTAAGTCAATGCTGTATTACTTTGCCAAAGTTATAAAAACGTTACTGTAATAAAAAAATAATCAATGAAGCGTAGGAAAAATTCCACACGGACAATTATTTATTTTTGAAATCTATATTAAATATAAATTTGCAATTTATAAATCTAAAATATATATAATTTATATAATAAATATATTTTGTATAAAAAATATATTTAAGACATAATTTTTATAAAAATCTTCTTTAAACTTGGATTATATATTTTATACACATCAAATATATAAAAAATGTACTAACTTGATTTATATTTTTAATATATATAAAAAATATATATTTTTTATAAATGTCATTTATATTAAAGTATTAATATTAACA
>JABFQC010006278.1:0-10898 GCA_022817085.1 Psilanteris sp. ZL-2020 | reverse complement strand
CTATAACACAGTATAAAACTTAAGAATACGGAGAATTATGCATCATGTTTCTTTGTTGACAAACATCGTGCACGATTGTTGTTATGGCACAGTAATTTTTAGTGAAAATGTTTCTCCAAGAATATATTATATATACATCAATTTTGCATACTATTATTTTGTGGAATTACTATCAGCGTGTTAATATTTATATTACAATTAGAATGGAATAATTCTATTAATAACAAAATTGATCTTTTCCTAAAAGCTACGAAAACAGGAAATTTGGAATAAAAAGTCTGAGGAAAGTTTGCTTTTCACTGTCTACGAATTACGTTCATTAACTGCATAACGTCTACAATTTTTTGCTCGCATTAAGTTTTATCTGAATGTTATAAACGCTGTTTATTTAATAATTTGAAAAGAAGATTGCAAGCGTAATTGATGAAATTTAAAAAGCGATGATATGATTTATTACTAATTGGTTCTTTCGAGATAGTATGTTACGATTTGTTATTATTTTGACTGATTCAATACCACGAAGTTTTTTAGATTACAAAGACGTACATCTGATAATTATCGGCTGGATATTATAAACATTCTTTGTCTATGGGTCAATAGTTTGTTTTAACATTTTATTTCAGGTCATAAACAGGCGTAAAATGCAAAATTAATGCATAAATTTTGTGCAAAAGAATATTTATATGTATATACTTTCTGGCAAAAAATTTAATATTTGATATAAAAAAACCTAGCCCATTATGTACAAATGTAAATATAAACAATGCTATTATATACGAAGGTCATCTTTATTTTGTCTGTTTTGAAACACGTTTACGTATTGTTTTCTTTTCAACGTGTCATCAACAGTACAGATATTGTAAATATAAATATTATTTTGAAGATTTATAAATATGATGAAACACGCGCGCAATTTATAATATTCAACAGAACATATGTAACAGTTAACGCCGTTCCGTATGGAAATATGATGTACATTGAAACCGTAAAAGAAGGACGTTAAAATACAAAAATGCATTCTATATATAAAACGAATCATATTTTATATAAAATAGGGATTTACAAAATAATCAAACTCGATCGTTGGCCCATCACTACTTATGTTTTTATATAATATTTTTATTCGTTATAATATATTACTAATGTTACACTTACATCAGTTTAATATAACACAACTTTTTTTTTCGACAGAAAGATAACGAATGTCCTTTAAAGAATAATATACATATAGCGCATGCCCAGTGAAGGTACACATGCTACTTAAAGAAAGTATTTACATACATCATATAACTCAAAATATGCGTCAATTATAGTTCCTTATTGTTATTATTATTATTATTATTATTATTATTACCACAGTTGATAGTTTATACAAATAAATTTACAATTCTATGTTTACAATATAATATATTACAATACGATATATTGTTGTACTTATTTATATTTATTTATGAATATTTAAAAACATAGTATAAATATCCTTTTCGAACTATTTGCATTGAAAAACGACTGCGCCACCTTCAAATAAACTCGTCATATAATAGCACGTTAAAATAGCACACGTAATTACTGCTAAAAAGTATATAATATACATGTCTTATTTAAGACACAAAGCGACTTAATTAAGACGTGTAAGTGTCTTAATCTAATGCATAAAATTGTGTATTAAAACAGCTGGTGACTTAAATAAGTCACTTTGTGTCTTAAAATCGTGGCATTTAAGACGCTTATTTTTAACAGTGATTGTACATATTAATCACATTTGCTTTAATAAATTTTATAATCATTTGTTTTATATATATTATTTACTTATTTTACATAGTTTCCATTAACTGATGTTTATTTGTTTATTCGAAATCTGATCGTTACGAGATGTATATGTTAGAGAAATGCATTTTTGTCTATCCCATAAAATATGAGATGGTCAAAAAAAAAAACGGCTAAAAAATATTTAAATAGGCAATAAAATTTTTACATAATTAAGCACGTGTCGTGTTATTACACGTGCCATGTTTTATAAATATTTCTCTTATGCTTGTGATCACATAGGTGAAGGTTTGTTTTAGATTTATTATAAAAAATAACAGGATGCATTAACATTAATTGATATATATATATATATTATATGCATATAAAATATCATTAAATATTTAAATAACGCGGAATTTATAGTTTGTTAATTAAAGTTGGATTCTGTGTATTTTTGTTTATTGTTCACCCCTTCTTTTTCAAATTTTTGTGCCAGTTATTTAACGTTTAAAAGCACGTAAGAAATGTACGAAGTTAAGAAATCAATTAATTAAATCGGCTCGTACAGGAGACCCTTTCCAATTCGAAGGATAATTAGTTTTCATTTATTTTAAATACTTGTTTTAAATAAGTCATACACAGAATATATTTACAACGCATATAATGTAATTTATTTTATATCTGTCGGTAATTGTGAATTCTGTTATCGTTGTATATAATCATTAAAAACGCTTCTAAAATTAAAATTAAAAACAAAACAATGTGCAAGGAAGCATCAATCGAGATTCGACTTAGAATGTTATTATATACCTAATTACCACAAATATTTTATATTAAAAGGATATACATAATGTAACCAACTTTTGATCTATTATCTGCCAACTATAAATCTATTATTGCATAATTAAATTAGTTTATATTTAATTTAAAAGCTCAGAATAAATAAATATTGTTTTAAAAACTATGAACAATTAAAATAAGTAAATAATAATCTTTTAATCAATTGTTTTTGTTTTCGCGGTTTGATTTTTGAATTGACATTTTTTTTTGTTTTGTTTTTATATTGTATACCTTTTTCATGAATTTCATCTTTATTTAATACTAGAACTACCGGCGACGTCCATTTAACGTAAATTGATATATATAACGTATATATAGATTTGCTAATTTATTCTTAATATTGTTTATCTTACTTATATAAAGAAACAAATTTAATATTAATAATTTATTAATTAAGTCTAATAAAATATATATATGCAAATATCATAAAAAGATATATATATAAAATTAGAAAATATATAATACGTCAAATTAGTGTTTCGGTAGTTTCTAGTTGTGCACAAAAGGCTATGGTATTTCTAGTGTTAACACTAATAGGACGTAGAAGACAATTGTGTCTTATTTCAATATTTAAAATAATGATGTATTAGAAGTTCCCAACGTTTATTTTCACATGAAAAAGTAAAAAAATATTAATAATGTAATTTTATAATGGGAAAGGAGGGTTTTATTCTGGATTAATTTGCCTAAAATTATTACCAGAAAATATATTTTGATCTGTTGCAATCTGAATTATTTTTTAAATAATTGATTTTTATTTCTTACGTAATTTTTCATCTTTATTTACTTTTTTGTGTGAAAATAAATGTTGGGAGCTTCTGATGCATATTTTTTAGAGGTACTTTATTTATTTGCTGTGAAATTGTCATTTTTGTATAATTTATTTAAAACTATAATGGAAATAAGTTTTTTTTTTGAGTTTTTAGTAATTTTTTGGATTTGTTTACGTTTTCGTGTGAAAATAAACGTTGGAAACTTCTGATACATTACCAAAAGTGGTCGATACGTGAAAACACAAAAAAATTACAATATTATATATTAAAATTATATACATAAACTTGAATATATTATTATGTGCATTTTGCCAATTTTACTACATTATATAGTAATTTTTCTTGTATTTTCACGTATCGTCCAGTTTTGATATATTATGTAGTAAATTATTAAACATTTTTTTCTCAGTGTATATTTTAACATTTTATATCCATTTTAATTGATCTGCTCCGACAATTCAAAAACTACACTGAAACAATTGTAATGCATAATTCGAATGATATATATAATTATGTGATTATTCAAAATAAAGAATTTTATTAATATGATTGGTTAAAATACGGAACTTTATTATATACAATATAGTCATATAATATCATAGTTCAAGTTACAATTTGCGTTATACAAAATACTCCAAGTATAGTTAGAAATTTCAAACAGATCAATTTCATTGTTAAATCTACAATTTTAATTATTATAAATCGAAATGTAAATTGTAAAACTTTTATTCCACATACATGCTTAATAATTTGTTTTAATAAAGTCAATTTAATGCAAGTAAATTATTTATATTGATAACAATTGTACGCCACCGAATTACCCGAGAGGGTTGTTTAGATTCTCTCGCAATTATTGGCAGTCGGGAATCGGATTTGGAACAAGCATCGGTGATAGCGACCGATAACCGCGAGGGAAAACTTGAAAGGTTCAGATGTCTCCGCTCGATTTAGGACAACAAATGCACTTTGCTATAACTATAGTCGAACAAAAAATAGTACTCGTAACACATTAATAGTAATCGATCTAGTTTTACACTGTTTGGCAGTCAAGTTGACCTCGATTTAAATTATCTTTCGAACACAAATCTTAGACAAATTCGAAAATTCTAAATTCGGAACGATACGGAGCCTACTGGCAAATCCCGAGAAAATATCGATCTTTGCAGAATCAATATTTATTATATAAAGAAATTAGTTGAATTTAATGTCACTTGTTCTATATGTTTTAAAAATATTTTTCATCTAATTCTTTATAACACTTTTTGTCTGGATGTTAAGTTAAAGAAAGGAAAGTTTTTTAATTATTTATTTTTAACATTTTGCTTCAAATTACTAACCTAAACTGATTTAATTAATTTTTAATTAATCCTCGCCTCGTTAATACAGTATTTAAACAATAAGAAAATTTTAATTAATTAGTTGAAACAATAATGTACGTTATTAAAATGATAGTACATCTTTATTGAATAATTCAGTTTAATTTTTGTCTATTTTTGCTGTTTTATAGTCACAATTCACTGTTTGTTGTTATGTAAAAACACATTTTTATACAAAAAAATAATATTATTTGTTAATCATATAAAAAATTACTGCTGATTTATTAATATGTTATATTTACATAACATATGTTCAGTATATGCTGAATTTATTAACAATTTTGTTTAAAAATATGTTTACTTTACGAATTGAAAAAGATAAATTTTAACTATATAAATTGTCAATGATTATAGATAACTGTATATATAATTAAAGAGGATGTAGAATAAATGATGATGATTGAATATTAAAAATATTATAATAAAATAATGTATTAATATTGTAGGTTCCATAATTTTATTTTTGATACATTTATTATAAGATAATTTTATAAATCTATAAAAAAGTTGACTTTTATTAACAATTTACGTTAACAAATCAATAATTATTTTTACTTTTAGGTATAAATAATAAAATAATGTTCTTCAAAATCATCATTTAATTAAAATGTCAAGTCGATTATGCATTAATGATACAAAATGAAACCATTTAATAAAAATGTAATGAATATTTCAAACCGTTTTTTTTATTACATTTGATATTCATCTCTTCTGTACTGTGTATTCAGTACTTTTTCTTTGAATATTTTTATGCAAAGTATTAGTTTTATGTTTGAATAATTAAGAAAGTAAATTAAAACATAGATAAAAGTTGGCTATCGCTGTATATTTATATCATAAATTCTGTATTTTCTTGTAACACTAACGAGTTCAGTGATATAAGTACAGTAATTATTAATTATTTTCAATTATTCTATGTTTATTATGAAATCTTATAAATTTATAATGGTATATAATTTTAATTATAAAAACCATTTTCAGCCGCAAACTGCAATTTTCCCCTTGCAATTTTTCTAAATATTTATTGAGTAAAAAAGTTTATTTACGCTATTTTTGTTATTAATTATTCTAAAGATTCAATTAATTTGCTGTTTTTGTTTGCAAATAAGCAACAAAATTGATTGGTATACTTTTTCTATCGGGTTAATTAAATCAAAAGCGCTTATCCACATTAAACATTCTAAACACACAAAAACAAATTCAATAACTATTGTTTTAATCAATTTAAAAACAGTTATATATATATATGGATTAGAATTGAAATAATAAATTCGAATATATATAACTCTCGTAATAATTTCAAATTACAAGTGAAATCCACACCTCTGCTTTCTCTTACGGAGATGGCAAATTAGATAATTGATTTTGTCCCGTATATATCGAATTAATATCACTCGCGTTATGTTACTTATGTTGCAAATATTAACACAAAATAATACGTTTTTCAATATTTCCTCGCAGAAATGGAGAACGAAGAAAGTGACGAAGAAAATGAAGAGGAAGAGGAGGGGAGAGTTGTCTTTGAGGAAACCAATTTTAACTTTAACGAATTTCTTTATAGGTATGATCGCCTTGCCAGAACTTCTCGTAATTACTTCTCTCGTACAAATTACGACGTCTTTATAACTAATAATTGTTCCCAGGTTTGCCAACCTGAAGGTTGTGAAAGCTATGTCGATTCTCTTGAGAAAGTTTGATACCAACTCTGCCGAGATAAATCATTGCGTGGTAAAAATGTTGCACAGAGTCGCGTGGGACTGCAAAATGTACGCGATGATCTTCCAGGCGTCGATATTTCGCACGTTCCAGCGAATTTTCAAATCCAAAAATCCGCAGCACAACGTAATTATCTGCACAATGGTTTATTTTGAATTAATTCGTGCTTTGCGATGAAAATGCAAATTGTCTTTCGGTGTGCTTTTGTTTTGAGAAGCATAAACGTTTTAAATTGAAACGCAAAATAATTGCTTGTGTTCTTTTAGGAACTAAAAACGTTCGCCGTCTACATAATTCGTCGTTTTACCGAGGTCGCACAAAAGAACAAGAAAGCGTACATGGAGTTGCTCTTTTGGAAGACGACCCTAAACGCGAACCAAATGGTAGACGGTTATGATACACAGTTCGAAGACAAGAAACGTTCGCGCACTTCCTGGTCTGAAGAAGAAGAAAACGAGTTACAGACTCTATTCATGGAACACCAAACTCAAAAGTATTCTCAGGGTAAATTTCAGCGATTACAGTCAAACGTCATTAAATTCTTTCGAGCGATTTAAAACATCGCCGGTCGTAATTATTTCATTCCCTCGTATCGTGTCAACGGCGCACAAATGATATCATACTTAAAACATAAATCGTACACGTTGTGGCGAACTTTGGGGTAAAAAATTCCGCGCGTTTTCCTGTACTTGGCGATATTTTGTCGTCGACGGTATTTTTTTTTGTTATAAAAAGCGTGAAACGAATTTTCGTGCACGATCGCAAGTCGTACGAATCGGAGATATTATTGGAACAAACTTTCAATTTTAATTGCGGCTTTGGCTGCGCGTTTTTATATATATAAATTAGTTTTATACGCGTGCTTAATCAAGTTTTATGCGAATTTAAATTTGAAATAACTTATTTATTGAATTTTCGCGCAATGCGATAAACCGGCTACGTAATTCGTTAATACCAGGATATTTTTTAACGCTTATTTCAGCGCGTAAAAATTGTAATTAAATATAATGTATTAGAGCGGCAAATTGTTTTTGCGAGTAATAGTATTTCAGTGATGAAATACTTTTACTAAAAATCGTGATTGGATGGTTAAAGTCAACTTATACCACAGTTACTAAAATGGATCAATTAACCTTAATTCTTTAACCGATAATTGCTTTATCTCGCTTTAGATTTGGTCGAGTGGCTACTAACTAATCTTATCAACAAGGACCGTACCCGTCGCGGTGTGATGAAAAAGCTCAAGGAGATGGACCTCATCGTAAACTCGAAGGTAAAATACAATTTATCCGTGACTCATTTTTGTAACTGATATTTCCTGTTACCTAATGTTTAATTCTAACTCTTATCATATACTTTAATGTATTCAATAAATAATTGTTATCTTCTCTTATCTTGTATTTGCGACGACGTTTTGTTCAATCCGCGTGTCATATAAATTTCCATGTATGCATAAATTAAAAGAATATAAATCTGAGTGATATTTCAAATATTCTTTATATAGGTATTGTTGAATATTTTGAATATTTAATGCACATTGAAATCTGTTCACCATTTTGATACGTATAAATAATATATATGCATATGCATATAAAATAAATCTATATTCACTTAGAAAATTTAATACTAAAACGCATTATGGTCGCATTACAAAAATCACATTACATCTCAAAACGTTGCAATGTAAATTGTGCAATTGCATTTTTTCAATGGTGGGTTTAATTTATTAGTGATATAAACCGAATTTTATTATTTGAATCTCTACTTTCCGACTTTTCTCAACTCACTCACATAGGTAGACACGCATATATATATATATGTATGTACATGTCCCACTCGATGTTAACACTAATCCTGCTTTGAATCAACATGCGTTTACTGACATTAAGATGTATTTGTCTCGGCGCGTAAATTATTCCCTTAAGACGAATATAATTGAAGTGCAATTTGTATGTCGTTAGGACTTGAGAAAGTACGCGAATTTCCGTTCGCGTTATTTTACTCTTTTCACAAAAGATCGGTCGATCGGTGCTTTCGAGTTTGCACGTATTTTCATTTTGTGCGTCTTCTGTGCCTGAGCATGACATGATCAATGATTTATGCGAATCGTCGAGAGACTGTTTTCAAATAAGTTTTAAGCTTCTTTCGTTGTAGGGCGAAGCACACGCCAGAAAAGGGAATGGAACAGGCACACTCTCCTGAGAGTTTGACAATCCCGTAGAGAAGCGCCGCAAAATTTATGCCCGCGTTGTAGATTGTTTCGTATGATACAGTTTTCCCCGGGGGAACTTTGTACACATTTGCTTTCTTTTTTTATTTTCGATTTATTTTCGAAAGAACAATGTCGCTATTCATTCGCGCGAGGTCGTAAAGCGCAAAAAGATGCGGAAGTGCAAGTAATATCCACCCGCGACAAACTTCATTCGTACCCTGTTTACGCGTTGGCACGGCAAATATTTCATCATAAATTTTAGCTATCAAATGAGCACCAATCGATCACAAAAGGAAGCAACGCGAGCAACCTTACGTTCGCACACAACTTTCGCAATTTTGTTTCAAATTACAATGCAGAATCCAATTCATTACACTCATACAAAATCGCACAATATCTCATTCAAATGAAAAAGTATTGCGTCAATGACACTGCGAGACCAAATTTATACTTGGAGGTTTGTGCACAAATTAATTGTTATAACCCGAAATATGTGCGTTTTATTTGGAGGTTTTTCTGCACGGTAAAAAATGATCAAATTAATCAAATATAAGTAATAAGTGATTTCATTTTTCATGAGCATGGAATAATCGTTGAATTCATTGTAATTTCATTTATGAAGTTTATTAATTTCATTTTAATATTTGGTTCTTTTATACCTACATTTTTTATGAAATAAAGACTTTTTTTATATAACTATAATTAATAGGTTTGTAAATGTGTTGTAAATAAAAAAATCATCTTTTTGCACCAATAAAATTGTACCAAATGTACACTTAGTTGAAATATTTTGTAATAGAAAAATTATTTATTTTAAATGGAATATACCCGTAGAAAAATGTTCCACTAAAAATTATTGAAAGTTCAGTAAATATTATTAAAAACACAGTAACTCATGGACAAAACAAAAATTCTGTCAGAAATTACCGAACTTTTACTGAAACATTGAAGAATTTTTGGTATATGTTTACAAACATTCATCAATGTTTACTCAAAAGTTCGGTAATTTCTAACTGAAATTTTGTTTTGTCCATGAGTTACTGTGTTTTTAATAATATTTACTGAACTTTCAGTCATTTTTAATGAAACATTTTTCTGCGTGTATTTTTGGTGCTTATTAGTTGTAAAACTGATCGTTGCTACAAACAAGCAGCAAAGCGTCTTAATTTAAGCCACCAGTATCTTAAAGAAGACATCCAAGTGTCTTAATATAATGCACAACTGTCTCGTAATAAGTCAGCTGATGTCTTAAATAAGTCACTTTGTGTCTTACATAAGAAACAAAAATCACATTTTTTACCAATGTTTCGAACCATTTAACGTTTTTTTCATCGTAATTGTTAATGAATATTTATTGTAAATTCTTCTATAATGTCACTATTCGTGCCATATATTCAGTGATTCATTCAAAAACTAAAAAATGATTTGTATTAAAAACACTTTTTATGATATATACTATTGTTTTAATATTTAACTAAATGAGGATGTTTATTAACTCATTTAAATTAATTCATTAGAATTATCTATCATTAATGACAATTATTTACAAACTATGTTTGCCTGTATTGATATAAAACAATTACTACAACCCGACCGGAGGCAGCGTTCCTGCTCTCAGCTCAACTTTTTCGCACAATTTTACATCAACGCATCTGCAACTAAAACATTCTGTCATGATACCATCATATATGTATATTATATATCTTCATAACTTTAAATATTACTGATCTATAATTATTTTAGATTAATTTTATAATATAGTAACGAATTTCAACTGTTTAGTTAAAAGTTAAGTTGGGAACTTTTAAGCAGTTCAAAATGTATATATAAATCCAATTATAACAAACAAATACAGTAATTTAAAATAAATTAACATAAATTATGTTACTATAGATTTTGTAGATTTAAAATACTTCCCATACATGATTTTGAAAAAGATGATTATATTTTAAATTAAAAGTGTAAGGATAGTATAAAAATATGACTGTATATTAGTACATATAGGTACATATGTTTAACTCTTATTTTTAACTTTTAAAGTTTTACAAAATTTAGTTCTTTTAATCAAATTGAATCATTGTTATTTGTTTATCATTACGTTTGTTAAATTTGAACATATGTGAATTTCACATTTAATTAAGCGTGTGATTGTTTGCTTCGATGTATAATCAAAGCAAATGTTAGAAGGTTTTGTTATTGAGGTACCTGAATGACAACCATGCAGCTAATAAG
>JABFQC010006277.1:0-10899 GCA_022817085.1 Psilanteris sp. ZL-2020 | reverse complement strand
TTGGGTTTGGCTAGATTTTTACATGAGGGGGGGGTTGGGGGCGGAGCCCCCCGCATCCCTTTGTGAGGGTGGCCGAAGGCCGCCCGATGCGCTCCGCCATATTTTCTACAAAAAAAATTGTTTTCAGTGCCGTACCTAGGGGCCCAAAAAGTCGCTGTCCTCGAAACTGCCGTTATATATACATATAAAAGTACGTTGGACTTGAATAATTTATTACGTTAAACGTTATGAATTTATTTCAAAATATATTGATCTTATTTATTTATTGTACTCTTACAATTAATTTCGCAAAATTTCTAAATAACACTTAATGATCCATCTTGTTATTTGGCTAACATTACGGTAAAATTATTTATAGAAATAACATCTTGTAATTTTATTACCAAGTATATAATTAATTAAATCGTGATTTACAGCGTTGCTTGGGCAAATCAATAATAATGTTGAATTTTACATTTCTATTGGGTTATGTTGAATAAAAACACAAAGCTAACTCCAAGGATTGTTCTCCGAATTTCGTCTAAACCAATTATCAACGAGTATTATAACTCATAATAATATAAACTATTTTAATAATTTAACTCAATTAATTTGTTACATTCGTATTACCAAAATATGGAACGTTATTACACACTGTTAAAGTCTAATAGCGCTAAAGTTCATTTAATTACGCGCCATTAGAATAAATTTACAAATCAATTGTCATAATTTGGCAAAGTGCGCGAAAAAAGAAAACTATTTGAAAAATACACGCCTCGTCTGGAACAAAGAAAGCAAGCAAAACAAGTATTTCGCTCTGGGAACGAGCTTTAGTAGTTTCCTATGCTTTTGGACATATAAAGGGCTAATCAACTTTACAAACTTAATAAACTTATAACTCCCTTTACGAACTTAAATTATTTCATAAAACGGTTGGCTCAAATTTTTAATGCGATTTGCTTTCGAAAAAAAAAGGAAAAAAAAGTTTATATTAAGGATTCGATCAGTTTTAATAAAATCTGAATTAACACATTTCACGAGCCATAAAATAGCATAATTATTCAACATATTTGTGTTAAATTTTTCGTCAGTCAACATAACAAAAATGTTCGTTAATTTGTTTGATTCTGCGTTTTCGTTCAACAGGCATAATTGGATGAGATGTTGCGCTTCGATTGCGCCGCGACATTTTATTTACGATCATATTAATCACCGGTGGGTTATTAAAGCAAAAGCAGTGTATGTTGATAAAGAACATTTGTCAAATAATGAATAGATAACCAAATTGCAGATAAAAGTTGATTTTGTTCAAGTTCGATATCACGCAACGTAAGTGGTATTATCTTTCGAAATTTACCGCTTCCTGATAGGAATAACAAACTTCTGTACAAACTAAAATCAGCCATCCGAAGTATTCGAAACTTTATACGTATGTAGCACTTCTGGACGAAACCTTTGAATGATTTTGCCGCAAATTTTGGTCCGGCTGTTAAGATAATTTAAACTTTTGCAAACAACCTATTCCTGTAACGGTCAAATGTAGATATCCAAATGGTTCTTTCAGTTAACTTAAAAAAAAAAGCAAAAAAACAAACAAACTTGACGAAATGCAAAAGAAATACCGCTTACGCGCTTGTACCAAATAACGTGTTGCAACAAAATATTCATGTTCTAAAACGCAGATCAAACGCGAGCAAAAATTTTGACTTCAATTAAATGAAGACGTCGAAGAATTTAATTTCATATATATAACTTCCAATTCGTTGAAACAATTACGTCAGATTTATCAAATATTTTTTTATTTGATAATATTGTTTCTTCTTCCTTTTATTTCAATATATTTTTTTCCACAGTCAAAAACTAAAATGTTCGTTGGCTTTATTCGTTTATTTAAGTCTAAATACGAAATTGTATTATATTTGACAATTTGTAGTATGAATGAAGTACTATAATTCGTTATGCATACAATGACAAGAACGACAAAATGTTTGTTCATTGTCCCCGACAAAATGGAAGTTATATGAAGTATAAGTAATGATTAATATAAATATCAATTATTGCGATTATTGCGGAACGACGAGGCACCGCGTTTAATTCCACTGGTTTGGTTTGTTCATAAATGTCAACCATTAAAGTAAATATATAGAATGGCACATTTCCATTGCATTTTGATTTCAAGATTGATTTGTTCGAGCACTTATTTTGGATTTTACGAGGTGGTTAATTTGCGATCCGTCTGTCAACGATCGTCAGAAAATCTGCTCGAAAGTATAATTAAAACTTGTCCGGATTAACTGTTCTACGTATAAATAGCGTTTATGCGCCGTAATTCTAATTCTCATTAATTAGCGAGAGCGCACGAACTTTTTTCGTTAAATAATTATTTCAATTACAATGTACTCGGCAAATGAAGATGGATTAATCAAAACGAAAATCATTAGCAACTTATTTAAGACGGTTCAATTAGAATGCAAATTGGAATTGTTAAATTGACATTTACGGACCGCAAATCATAAGAAGCAAATACGACATTAATTATGCTCGAAATTATTCGTTCAGTCCGCGGACGCGCGATTGTTTATATTCGATGCTTCGGGGTTGGAACGGCAACGAAATTTGGCGTGTAAAATGACAATCGATGGAATCACAGTTTGCGAAAAGTCTATGCTTTGGTGCCGCCCGCGAACGCGGTGTTTTTAATGCCAAAACGTCCGATATAAAATAATCTTTCTACGCGTCATACGATTGCCATTGAAATGAAATAAAAAATGCATACATCAATTATTTTAATATCTGCCCAATAATCCACCGAAGTCAACAACTGGCTTATGACCGATTCAGTGTACTATAGCGAATAATATCTGGCTTTTAAACATTGCTCTTACACGCGCCGGTTATAACATCTCGCGTTCAATTTTATACAATTGTTTCTCAATTCCGATCGGATTTCCAAAGCTTTGTTTAGCCATTACAATTTGTTACAAAATTGACAGGCAATACAGAAATTTAGCGCTTTACTCGGGATGACGCGCGTCTAACTGTATTATGAAAGTTATACATAATAAATTTAACTTGAACGCATTTTTCACGTTGAAAGAACGATGTTATCAAAATGGCGTCTTAGTAATTGTTAAAAAGAACCAATAAAATTTCATTTTTCAAATTGATACGTGTAAATAATAACCGAGTGAGATCTGAAACGGTAATGAAATATTATTGATATGCCAGACGAGTTCAATTTGACAAACGTTAGTCCACTCGTTATTGCAGGTTAATAAATAAGTGGTGATATATTTTTCTGTGCCAGTTTTGGCAACGATGTCAGCCATTAATGGTTTTCTGGTCTCAGTCTGGAATTGGTACAGTGCCGGCTAATAGTGGTCCATTACAGGTCGCCAATAATGGCAAATGTGGCATCACTAATGGGCTATTAAAGGGTCAATTGTGGACATCCTATTGGGTATAAGTATTTGAATTTTGAACTGCAGTTTCAGAGTGTCATGAGTTCTAAAATTTATTTTCAATTTCTGATTTAATATTGAATAAATATTTTTTTTAAGTCCCACGATGAAAAGTGCGGATTATTTGTTGGTGATGTTATAGAACGTGGCAACATCAAAACATAACAATGGCAATTCTTGACGTCGAGTCGATATTGAATATTGATCTAATAACGAACGAAAACATTTACCTGGAATATTGGACGAAAATCATAACGAATGTCGCCCCAACTTAATTGATTTAATTGGTCGGAATACCTATATCAGCAAGATCGTCTTTTCTCTTGGCACAATCAATTACGAATTCAATATTTATCAACCTATTTAGTTAAATTTGCCGAGTTATAGAAATTATCTGCTTTTCGGTTTTTAACAGTATTTTGATTAAATTTATGGTAATGAAAAAATTTGTTTATAAAATAATCTTAGAATTGTTCAAAAGTAGATCATTTATTGTGATAATTTATGAATAAATTTTCATTTTTAATCATAATTTATTTCCTAATATTATGTATCTAATAATATGGTAAAAAACATGGAATTTGTTGACATTTATATTGAGTAAATTCTATAATATATGATAAGAAAATGAATCAATAGAACAATTTTTATACTGTTAACATTAGTAAAAATGTTTTTTGGAGTGGACGTAGATTTTTTGATTATATTGAAAGAAGGCACAGAAGATATGATTATATTTTTCCATATTTTTAAATTGTGAAATGTATAAAATTCATGAATGTTGTCAGCTATGTCAATAAAAAGTGATTTTTTTAACATATCAGCATATGATGATAATTTAATATCTCTAGTTCAGTTCAAAAACACCTATTACCAACGAAGAGACGTTAACTCGCACTAATATTTCCCTGTTATTTGATATTTTTTTACAACATTCCATAACAATTTTAATGCTAACTTGTAAACATTTTATTAGTTCACTGGTGTGTAATTCCCATAATATTCTGTTCTCTAATAACATTTTCGTATTAAATTTCATAATTCTATAAATATTTATTTCTATTTCGATAAAATATGTGGATATAATTTAACAAAACGTTGCACAATGTTCTTTGTGATTTTTAAACTTTTTAAAACAGCAATCATTATATCTGACTGATTATGTCATGATAAATGTTAAAAATAGCTAATTGAAAGGAAATCTCGTAACTGTTGGATACAAATTTATTAGTAACCATATATTTTATAACTTTGATAATGCTCTTGATAAAATTGTGTATATTGTTATTTAATATTACATACGTGTAATATACTGTAGTATTGATAATATTCTATAATTGAATATGTGATGAAATAATGTAAATTGCAATACATTATATATATACATTTATGAATAAATCAGAAATCATAAACATAAAAATATATATACATATATGTAAACACGATTTAATAATTAATACTTTATTTATATCGATATAATATGCAATATTTTCTCTAATTTATTTATTGTACTTTATTTTTGGAGTATTATTTTAAAAATGTTAACAATAATGTATATATATTTATTTTAACCGTGCGGTGACAATGATAAATTTTATTTATTTTCGTACTTCACCAATAGATGTTACGCAAATTTATTGCCAAGTATAGTACCGTAATAATTGCAAAAATGAAATACGGTAATCATTTTACCGTCAATATGAACCTACTAGTAAAAACGTCCCGCTTTTTACCCATTCAATGAACCTTTCGTTTCAAAGGAATATCCGTATTTTGCTTTCATCGTAATTATTCCATATTCAATAAAATAAACATTTGTTGACCTGAGCTTCATTACAAGAACAGAGTACATTTGCTCTCGTTTAACATTAGTAATTCTTCATTTGATAAAAGGGACATACACACACACTTGTATATGTACACAGCTAATACGGATCATATACCCACAATACAAAAATTACTATCCATAATCGCACGAATGATTCATTCAACTGGTACAAAACAGGTCAAATTCTAGATTTAACTCTGCTAAATTAGCGCGCCTATCATTCGCAATAATTGATATTCAAACCATACTAACACTAGTATTTTTTTGTCTAAACAGCAAAATTTATAATAAATCACGTCATACATTTTTTTATGTACCCGAAAACCATCAAATATGTTTATTTCAATGGAATAATCCACCCAACATCCCCAAACATTGTTATCGAAATGATTAAATTCCGATATTCTTACAGTTGGATATTACGCTACGTGTATTTAAATTTCGTAGTCATAAAATGACAGCGACATGAAATAATTCAAATGCAGGTGATTGATGAGGATCAGTCATGTATCGGCTTTTTTTCCGTTTTTGGCAAAAAATGACACTGCAATTTTCATGGCGAAATACTGTAAAAGAGTACAAAAACGATAAGGCATCCAATTTAGGCGGTGCTTTTGCGCTGCACGCACAATACTAAATATGGATTTTCATTTGCCTCGTACTTCTTTGCATTCTTTTATTTTCGTTTATACATGTTTTTTTTTTTAAATTACTATAAAGCGGCCTCTGGTTACGCTTCTGGCTTATTGCACACAAAAGTGTGCACCATGTTAAATGCTTGGATATACTTGATTAATTATAGTTAGTCGAAATGCCATTTCTGATAATCGAGGTTCCAGTCAAGTGCCTTTTAATGTAATAAATCATGACATTGTGACGCGAAAATTAATAGAACACGATCACGTGTGTATCATTTTTTTAATAAACATTTGTTTCTCTTTTGTGTATCGTGCAGAAGAAAAGCAAGTAGAAAGAACAGAGAGGTAGAGAGAGAGAAAGAGATGGCGAATGATAGTTAATCATTCTTTGAAAAAAAACTTCTTTATGTATACCTTTATAAAAGCACACAATACCGCGATTGCAAAGATTATTCCAGTTTTTTTTTTATTTTGACATTTTTCAGTATTTATAATGAAATATGCTATTGAAGCGCCAACGTAAAAGCTCAAAATTAAATTGGCGATGTTGTCTTAATTGTTTCGACATTTCAATTCGGTGGTAACGTTGTTTCGGAATAATTCTTGATCACAATTTATGCAGCGTATCGTGTCCCGTACGTATTAATAGAGATTTGACATTAATTAAAGAGGAAATGAGAACGACGAATCGAAGAATGGATCAAAACGTGCGCAAACGACGAATTCGTATTATTAATGCAGAATCCACGGTCGTCTTTTTTTTCCTTCTTCTTTTTCTTTTAAAACAAACTATAAACATACGCCAACATGGATTCAATATCCCTCACAGCAGCCGGCGCGTTTACAACAAAGCAGAATATTCTTTGCTTGGCGGATGACATAAAATTCAATTTAAGTACTATATTTAAAAAACCATCAATAAAAAAGCCCATCTGAAAACTCGATCATAAATCCTTACGTCTTCAAGTAATCCCGTCCACGATTACCAATTTATAATTCTAATACGTCGTTCGTACAAACCAAACGAGCCGCAAATCATACGCGCGTGGATTTATTGACGGCGACTTGTTTGTAAAATTGCATTTCTCATTCGTTGCTTGTGTATCCACAAAAAACAAACGCAAAGACCTATCAAAACTGCATCAGCCTATTTTCTAACGTTCACGTAGAATAAAATAATTCTACCACCATAAGCGAGACAGAAACGTATAAATGTAGCATATTTTGTTTCGTACGGATGCGCTTTGAGAGTTATAACTATGAATGCAAAATCAAAAACGGAAAAATTCGGTTGTTCCAAGCACAGTAGATAGACATAAGCTGTAGACATTCAAACGGTTGGCGATAGACGCGGCTGTATAGAGCGTTTCCAAGTCACAACGCAATCAATCTAGCAAGACCGTCTTTGGTTCGCTTGATTTGGATACCGAAAAAGAGAGAGAAAAGAAAGTAAAAGAGAAAGAAAAATATAAGCTATCCGTCAATCAAACGCCCGGCTTACGGGTGTGCACGTGCATATTATGTTTACGATGCGACACATTCAATGCTAGGCACGCGCGTACTTTGAATCCACGGAAAGGGACAAATCTGCTGACCTTTGTCCCTTTCCGACGACAAGCAGCAACTTAAACGAATAGGCACCCCGTCCAAGCTGAGACTTCTAGGTTTCCAAAGCGAAAGCTACTTCCAACGTTACCAAGAACTTTTCAACGACCTTTAAACAGCTGTTTGCGCGCACTTACGGTCATTCCATATCTAACAAAGCACCGTGGTACAACTTTTGGTAACGCTGTTTATGCCGATCTGAGGAATACGATCCTCAAATGAAGACGTACGATCGGACCCAAGACTTGCTGTCGCTTCGCGTACAGATCGGTGTTAATTATATGTTTCTATATATGACATGCAGTTCTGTCGAAATGAAGTTGCGTATTAAGTGTTGCACAATTAAGGGGTCGGGTTACGTGCTCGTTCATATCGTCACTTGTATACGGAAAATAATAAACTCTATCAGCGATATATGATATATTTTACTTATTACAATAAAAAATTATAGTTTCATGCGAGGTTAACTGCGATTGAGGTTAAACGGAGAGTCAAAATTAGACGACGAGACTTGGACGAAGCGGATGAATGGTCGTGTACAGTCGTCCAAATGATACAGAATTTTTTTTTAAATTTCCTTTACCGTACTTTAATTGGAACGTTGTCGCAAGAAGATAAAATTTACATTTACTCTCCCAACTATGTTAGCGTACAATGCGACAAACTGAAATGATTTTTACGAGACGATAAAAAGATACAAGTCGTTAACGTCCTCAGATGACACGACACCCTTAATAGTTGTTATATATATATATATAGCATGTTAATTCAGTAAGATGCGAGCAGTCATCTACCATATCAACTATTAATGTACTATATGAAAATGAAGACCATAAGCTGAAACTTACGATAAAGTGTATTCGTAGACCTACCTCCACTTGTATTGTATAAAAAAAAAATTAGGTTACGTTATGATACGTTTGATTCGTAATGCCATTTTCGATAAAAGTAGATTTAGGTGTATGGATAAGCGCAGTTGCTCGCGCAATTGCAAGCCAAGCGAACGACGGTTTAGGTTGAAATTCCATCCCGCGCAACCATTTTCATACATTAGACTTATATTGCCACGTTCCTTCATTTAACGAGCGAATGATGCGTGTTCCTATAATCAGGGATAGAATACACATTGGACGGTGTTGTTTGTAAACATGACGCATCGCGAAAGTAAATATTTATCAGCGCTTGTTTTTTGACCTTCACATTAGTCACAACTCCGCTTTCCCTTTCGTTCCGTTTCGGCTCAAATTCGCCTAACAGCGAATTAAATTTGATTAGAACCGGACCCGTTGTCACAATGTTCGTTAAATTTTGACTGACGTCGGCGTGACAAATGACGCGAAAAATGAATAATTCATTCGAAATTGGTGTCGTTTGAATAAATTGGCGTCGTTTCTAACCGCGCCGTGCTCTAAGACGACACCTTATTAGATTATACAATTTACGTAAAGTCATTTTTCATCCAAACGAGTTTGTCTATATCCTCGACCCGGGGACCGAGTCAAAATTACGACGTTGAAATGAATGCTGGTGATTGGTTATGGTGGTGCGGACTAAATTACGGAATTTCAATTGCAACGGCGGGACGGGTTGCGATTCTGTCTTTGCGAATTACTTTCCAATTGTCGCGTTGTCGAATTAAAAGACACAGTCGATATATAGTTCGTGTAATTATCTAATTTGGATAACGGAGCGTTTAATTAGTTTCGATGAATGAAATCTAATTACTGCAAATAAAGTCCAAATTGACGTTGCACTTCACGTTTTTGGAACGAACTCGCTGTCGTCCAAGATCAGTTACAATTTAATTTTTCTCTACGTTTCGTTTCCTTCGTTTGGTCCAACAAACTCGATCCGATGTTAAAATATCCAAACATTATTTGCAATAACTCAAATTATCTTCCAGTTGGACACGAGACTCGAAGCGAAGTAAGTTGTATTGAATTAGTTTGGTGTAATGTTAGAATAATAAAAATTGCATGGACTGAACGAATGCATTTAAATGGTTTAGATTAATAATGAGTTCCACAAACTTTCGAAGGGCGGTTTAAAAATGGTTTGCAAAACTTTTGCGGCGAGCAATTTATCGAGCTACATTACGTGAATGCGAATTGTGTGCAGCGAAAAAAATGTATGGTAATGATTAAAAATTGTTGTATGAACATTTGCAAACCATTGATCAAAATATACAATTTATCTTTAGCAGCAAAAGTTACAAAGCTATACAGCATACTTAGAATTCTGTTCAATTTTAAACTGTCTATAAATAGTTTCGAATTGTAAGACGACCGTATTGGAATGACGAAAAGGATGGGTAATTTTTTGTTATTATTATTTTATTTTTGCGTGCTAAAATATTATTTGCCAGGCTCCGTAGCTTCAATTCACTGTTTGCCTCGCATCAACAGGACTTTTAAAGGACGCGGTTAAGGTGTTAGCACTGTAGTTTTAAATCTATTATTAAATGTCTTAAATAATATATATTTAATTATAACCATGCAACAAAGATCGATTTTTGATCTTCAGGATATTTAAGTTCGTGCTTTAGTTTTATTCAAATTACAACAAACTTGTTTTACAGTAAATATTTGGTATCTAATAGCGCACTCAATAATTACACACGACACTTACCCGCAGTGTCCTTTTTGAACAAAAATCCGTCACATACTCATCGAATACTTTGTTATACGAACAGAATTTAATGTTACGAAATCCAACAAATTCTTTATTTTAGGCGGATTTGTATATAAAGCGATACTCTGTCGTTTATTACAAGTACTTGACATTTATACACACACATATTAGAAAACGTACTCCGTCACAGTAAACGCAATTTTTTGTATCCTAAATTAGTTGATAATACACATGACAAAGATCCTTTGTGCTGCGAATACTTAAATTTGAAAATTAAAATTTGAATTTACTGTTAAGTTGGCATATCTGTTCTTTAAAATTTGAATTTTCAAATCTGAAAGAATTCACACAATCGCTGTTCCCGTGACTATAACGCTGTTAATGAATTAACTTAATTAAATAACTGCTTGACGGATTTATAATTTTACTGAAGAATTCAACTAAAATATATCGATTTCTACATATGTTGAATTTAGTGCTTCGAATACCGTGACAGTAATACAGAAAAAATTAAACAGATTTCTCAAAAAAAAAAAAAAAAAAAAAAAAAAAAAAAAAAAAAAAAAAAAAAAAAAAAAAAAATTTAAAAAAACACTAAAACAAAAAAAATTTTATTAATAAAAATTAAAAGAACAAAAAAACAAAACATAAATAAAAATATAAAATAAAACACTACATATGTATGTAACACACTGACATTTTATGTGTCCAGCTGTTCACACAAATACAGTCCTCATAAATATATGTAATACACCAA
>JABFQC010006276.1:0-10899 GCA_022817085.1 Psilanteris sp. ZL-2020 | reverse complement strand
TAGCTAAAATTGCCTATTATTTCATATAGTAAACTCAACTATGATATTTAGTTCCCCGAATGCAACTATTATACATAGTTAAATCAACTATATTATAGTTCTCAGCACTATGATTTCTGTCAGTGTGGAAACTTTGTTTAACTAAACTTACAAATTAAATGACTATAACTTTTTCATGAATTGATTCGTGCATATATATACATACCGCATTTAAATTGCTGTTACGTCGAGAATTGATCTAAGGTGACGGACTGTCACTTAGCAACGTGTATACGATTATAAATTGCATTGCAACTATATATCTTATATTCACTTTCCTTTACGAAGCAGTGGAAATTACTATAAGGCGTGGTAAACGTCGAAATAAATTTAAGCGGAAGTAAAATATCACACAGACGTTTCCGAATATAATATATAACATAATATATATATATATGTATAACGGCAGTTTCGAGGACAGCGATTTTTTGGGCTATGTACGGCCCTGAAAACAATTTTTTTGTAGAAAATATTGCGGAGCGCATCGGGCGGCCTTCGGCCACCCTCATAAAGGGATGCGGGGGGCTCCGCCCCCCAACCACCCCCTCATGTAAAAATCTAGTCAAATTTATATTAATATGATAATTTGTGTAAAATTTGTGTATATATAAAAACATATGTATGATAAGTGTGATTGTTCTAAATTACAAAAATAAAATATATTAAATATATATATATTAGGTATTAATCCAATTGCAAGTATTAGTATACCATTTAATGATAAAATTTGTAATTCATATAATTAATTATATATATAATTCATATAATATATAATTCAAACATACATATTACTGTATACATTAATAATATTTATAAATTAACAAAAAGTTAAATCAAAGTGGTTTTTTTGTAAAATTCTGTCAAAAAGCATAAAATCATCAATTATTAAATCATAAATTATTCGTGCGTGAATAAAGATTAAGAAATTTAATAATTAAGAGGTGTTACGGACTATAAATAATACATATGTAACACTAATAAAATAAGATGACAATTTTTATTTGCTAAAATTTGAACACATACATGCCCATGGAATAATATTGAAATTATGTATATAATTAAGTATGAAATGGTTATTAAGCCATGAAATTACATTGAATTTACATTTGTTTACAGCTTAACCTAGTATACACCGATATTACTCTAAAGCTAATTTGCAATTAATAAATTGAAAAGCACTTCGTATAACATGTTGACAATATGTACAAAACAATTATGCTTAAAATTAATAAAATAAAATACCTTCATATTTGACTTAATACACAATATACTTTTATTATAACATTTATTTTATATACATTTAAATTTATATAATACACGCATTTTTATTAAAATTATATTTCCGTATTAAAAAATATGATCAATTAATTTATAGGTAATATGTAATATTATACCGTTGGAATAATTAATCATAATAATTCAACTATATGTACATTTGGTAGCCGTTTACATACACACACACACACACATAATTTTGTTACAATAATAAAACGAGAACATTATATATAACAAGGCATATAATTAACATGCTAACTATATTATTGACGTGCATATTTTGTAAAGTGAAATAAAAAAGTATAATAGCTTATCAAAATGTAGAGCAACAAGAGTCAATCATTGAGTTAAAGAATCAAAAACCTCCTCGAGCATATTACATATTCAATATGACAAAAAGATAAAAGAATAAGTAGACAAAGGCTGTGTTTAAATATTCTCAACGGCTTTGAAACCTTGATGAACTTGTGCAAGTCCTTTCAGAATTTAGCGGAATATTTTTCCAATGCAGTGACCTATAATGTGTGTTGCCATAATAAGTTCACGGCATGATAGCCGAGCAAATCCATTTATCACTGAACTCGTGCAACGAAGTAATCGGAAAGATTGCTAGGTGTGTCATTGCGGAGCACTTTATATGTGGAACTTCCGAAAATGTTTTTTCAACTGTTTACAATTTGTAGCCAACCGAGTGCTGCATCGGTTAATAAATAGTCTGTTTATTGTATTTAATAATATTGGTTTCATGTTTCGAAATTATATACGCTAAAAAAATGTGGCAAACAATAAATAAAAAATTGCTATGCCATATATTATGAAAATCTTTATTGATATCAATATATTATACACGTCCTATGTGGGTTGAAAACATTAGTACATATTACATAGTAATTATTTCTACATTATTTTTATATTAATATACGGTACAAGGAGAATAAAATACATTATAAATTATCATAATTTGGTGTTCAAATCATATTTTGAAGAATGTTTAAAAAAATACTATACTCCATTAAAATAATATTTATTATATGATGTAACAAAAATAGATCAAAATTCTTTCTATTTTATTATACCATACACTGAAAGAAATAAATGACGAAATATTACTATCTATATCATTAATTAGGAACCATAAAAGAAAAAACATGATAGTTACTGTTTTTAAAAGTAATATATTATGAGAAAATAGTAATTTTCTATGTAAAAAAACTTGCTTTTTCCTTTTAGAAACAGTAAATATTATTCTTTTTTTCTTAGGATTCCAAATTAAGGATATAAATAGTAATTTTTCATCGTTTATTTCTCTCAGTGTATAAATAAAAAAAAGTTGTCATTATGATATTGTAATTTTCGATACATCTATTGAATTAGTCTACCAATGCCAGAAGGTATAGTAATTTATACTGTAACTTTTTTCTCAGTGTAAGAGAAAAAAAAATGTAATTAAATTGTTTCAACCAAAATAATTAATTGTGTGCATGTGTATATTGTTATTATTATTATTATTATTATCAAACATATATTTTAATACGAGATATTTTATTATGAAAGTCAACTAGAAAATACAATATATATTGTTATTGATGCAATGTTATTTATGAAACTTATTCAAATATTAGATTTCGTGCTTAACCGATCGATTTTACTGTTTTTTATTCCGTGTAACTTACAATGCTTTTTTATGTCATACTACACATAGTTGTTATTAAAGTTGTACACCCCAGCTGTTGCATGCATATATAGATAATGTATCTTAAATATATGAGGGATTTGATACAAAATCTAAAACTTTCAAATCGAAATATTATAAATAAATTAATTCATTCCGATTTGAAACATTATGTCTTATTTTATATATTTGAAACAAAATATAAGTATAATAATAAAGCACTTCTGAGAGTGAAATACTTTTAATAAAACCTCGCTATTGAAATTCATATAAAATTTATGGAAAGAAAGAAAAGTGTGGCTGAAATTTAAATCGAAAATTTTATTTCGGTCGTTATTATTAACGATAACAACAACCGAAAAGCTTTTGGTTGCGTGCTTTTTTACACGTGAGTCATCCGTGGAGCGAGGGGATCAATTGCTGAAAGTTTCGTGTCCATAATTATTATTATCCGCGGTTTTCATTTGGTTAATTAAAACTATTTCCAGAAAACAAACAAATTGCAAATTCGTTGTGTCGAATATGTTGTATATATGATACAAACGTTAACGATGAAATTGTAAGCATTTGTTTTTTTTTCTTTTTCGTTTTTATTTTTGTTATACGATTGCAATTATTATTTCACATTAATCTATATTAACGTTAAATTCGTGTGCAAAATTGCCAAATAAATGAAGATATTTGCGTGAAACTGCATTGCATATTGTCAAGCAAAAGCATTTTTATATATAATAGAGATTTATACAAATATGATAACGACATATAAGAAATATATTCAAACATGAGTTACACGACCTTAGTTTCAAGCGTTTTTAATTGTTTGTCTAACTTATAATAAGGATTGTTGTATTTCGATATAAGCGAAGGGAGGACAAAATCTGAAATAAATTCCCGGGGACTACTCAAACTTTTTATTTATCAGATTATTATCAAATTGTTTTTGCGCTGTTAAAAAATTTATTTAATATGACTTCGCACATTACAAACTAAATAAAGAATTGAACATCGATTAATAACGATAAATACTAAGTTAATTTTATTTTTATTTATTTATAAAATTACTCTCAAAACCCTTCAATTGTAAGCTTTGAATCCGACATCGTTATAATCGTAACAAAAGTATTAATTGTGAAACGATTTTTCAAACACACCTCCGTTATTATTATACACCGTTGAGTTCGAGTAGAAAACAAGAAAATAGCAGCGTTATTATTGAAGTTGGGCGCAAACTTCAATTGTAAAGATGCTATCAACGCGACGACTTTAGACCGTGCTATTTGCGAGGGAATGAAAGAAACATCGAAAATGTTATTACAGTTCACAGCTAATGTTAATTACGCGCGAACTACGGTAGGCACGCCTTTATATTTAGCCGACGCGAAGGCAAAAAATTGACGAATTATTAATCCGTTACTTAATTATGAATCCGATGTTAATTTCAAAAGGTTCTTTGCCGGCTTCGTAGTTTAACTGCGTCATTGACCCAGAAGCTAATGACGTAATCAAATTATTACTAAATTATAATGCCGGTATTAATTGCTTTGACAGTTTTAACACAACTCCTTCACGTTGCACCGTCGGAATAAAAATTTGGAAAATGAATTGGAACGGTTATTAAAATATAACGCTGACCTAAATGTTATTAATAAATTGCAACGCGCGCGAGACTTTCGGCAAATGAGATGACAAAATATGATTTTGATACTGCTACTTAGTATAAATAAAAAGAGCGTCGCTAATGTTAAACGTAAACGCGAAATAATGCCGTTTTTTAACCGAGTGCCATAGAAGCGTATCAATGGCGTTATATATAATGGAATAAAAATGAAAAATTGTTCTGTTTACACGGAAAAAAATGTTCTATTAAACATTACTATACTTTCTGGTATTGGTAATACCATTCAATGGATGTTTAGAAAATTACTATACTATAATGGCCAATTTTGTTATATTTATATAGTGAAATTTATTATATAGTATAATAAAAGTAGATCAAATTTTGACGCATTTTTGCTATATCATATAATAAATATTGTTTTATTGGGTATAGTAATTTTTTGAATGTTCTTCAAAGTATACTTCGAACGCCAGAAAGTATAGTAATTTATAATACACTTTTTTTTTCCGTATATACCTAGAAACTAGGGCGGGTGTTAATAATGAAAGAATCAACGCCAATAATTTTGAATTTGAATCCAATAGGATATTGCGATTATCTAAATAATGGATCATATATAAGAATATTTTATTAGCGCGTATAATTAAACTTATATTGTTGGAAAAGTATGTCAGCGCGAGTAATTTAATAAGCTTATATAAAAAGAACGCGATGGTTCAGGACGTAACTAGAAATGCGCCAAGTTGAACAAAATAAATAAAATAACAGGAAAAGGAGTTGCGTTTTAATTTGTTCATTAACGATGTTTTGACTAAAAGTTCAGCAAGGTAACAGAAAAAGACACTGGAGACGTATAACTGAAAAGTACAGATTTAATTAAGTTTTAATATTTAATGCGGTATAGCAAGTTTCTGCAAATTGAATAAAATTATATTTATGCAAATAAAATATCATCAAAGTACATAAATGTAGTATGAATAAGTGTATTGAATTGTACGTACAATTCAGTAACATATCAAAAGCTCTGATAAGCCCGACTCTCCCGTTACTAAATTGCAAGGAACTGCGATTAAAGATTCTAATATAGAGAAGACATTCACAGTCGGTTCCGTCGTCGACTCGAATGAAACGGATATTGACCTAAAACGATTTTATATCAAATGAAATTTTTCTGAATTTGGATAATTATTTTTTGAAATTTACGCTGTATTTTTAGTACTACGCATAGAAAAAAAGTTAGATTATAAAATATTATACTTATGGCTTTATAAGGATATAATGATTAGTATTGTGGAAATTAGTGTACTTTATAGAAATATGTCTCATAAAATATAGCTAATTTGTCTATACTGAAAAAAATAATATTACAAATTTGACCAAACTAGTTAATAAAAGGAGGAAAAATGAGCAAAAATGTAAAAAGACATTAGACAATATTATTTACATTTTTGCCTATTTTTCCTACTTTTATTATCTAGATTGGTAAAATTTGTAATCTTATTTTTTTCAGTGTAGAAGATATTGTATTGAAGATTTGTAATAATTTTAGAAATATTTGGTTCCAAATCCCTGAAATACAATAATGTATAGTCATTTTTAATATAACATTTTTCTCCGTGCACTGAAAAAATAATCTTACAAATTTGACCAAACTAGATAATAAAAGTAGTAAAAATAGGCAAAAATGTAAATAATATGATAAATTACGGTCAGAAAATTCTAAAAATATGCCAAATATTACCAAACAAATGTTAAAAAGAATCATACAGTCTAACATTTGTTTACATTTTTGCTCACTTTTCCTACTTTTATTATCTAGTTTGGTAAAATTTGTAATATTATTTTTGTCAGTGTGTATGGTAATTTGTTTAGTATATTAGAAGTAATTAATATTTCACGAGTCCGTAGTAAAATTTTAATAGTTATTCGATTCTGAATTATATGGTTGTTGCTTGAAATTAAAGGAACTATATATTGCAATTTACCCACATCGATTTTATATAAAAATGAGGTATTTAGTACTTAAAACATGTTATATGACTGGATTTACTTTATAAGGCTCTAAAGACAATAACGCCCGGTATTACATAATGTATACAGAATATATAAAACGTTGATGAGACCAACTTTAACTGATATGCGAAAAGTGTAACATTAGGAAGGGAAGATAGAAGTGATAGCAATCTGAATAAAGTTCCATTCACATGATACAGTCAAAAATATAATACTCCTTACTTATACGTGGATTAAAATTTACTAACTTGACGACATCATTATAATTATAATATCCTTATATATATGAACTACTTCACGTACAGCATTTGCATTTATAAGAATTTGGATAAAGTTATTTTAAATAAATGCATTATTTGGTTTGAAAAAATAAATATATATTTAATTTAGTTTATGTTAATATATATAAAATTTTGTACACAATACATAACAGTATATATAAAGAAAGTAGATGATTGTATACATGAAGTGTGCACACAAAGTATTTAAATATCGTAATTTAAATTTCTACATTGAGATAAATTTGATAATAAATATTTTGTAATGAATTATGATAAACGCGTTGTATACTGCTCAAATAAAGAAAATTGTAATATCATATTATAAAGTTACTTACAAATATCTCATTTTTTCTTATATTTATTTTATTTGTTATCATAATTCTTATATAATTTTACGATGTGACGTTACAATTTTCTTTACTTGTGTAATATAAAACAATGTTGTAATAATCCATTATAATAGTTACTATCAATTTTTTCTCAGTGTTCTACGTTTCTACGTTATTTAATATAAATAATCATATTATTTAACAAAGTTTCGTGTAAAATTATGACAAAAAAAAACGTTGGGCAACAAATAATCATTAATGCATACTGTCAAGTGATATGTACTTTTACGTGTCGTCTATGCAATTTTACAGGCGCAATAGCATTTTATTCAAACGCATGTCATGTTTGCTTTGTTTGACATATATAGTAACAGAATAAATGACCCCAAAAGAATAAAAAGAAAAAAAAACTATACAAGTAGTTTACATTTAATATGCCAATTTTAAGTGAATTTTTAGCTAACGAGGGCAGTTTAAAGAGGAATAAATTATATTATCCTAAAATATTGTTGCATTTTATTTCGCCTAATATAAATTTAAAAAAATCGATTTTTTATTATTTTTTTCACATATTAAATATATACAGGTTTAATTTCAAATCCTCAGAACAAATTTTTACTTGTGTAAACTGAAAAAAATAATCTTACCAATTTTACCATACTAAATAATATATGTAAAATAAATTCATATAAAAATGAAAAAATAAATGTAGTAAATTATGGTTCAAACTTCTAATTTGTCAAAAATTACCACACAGCTTACAAAAGTAGTAATATCGTTTATTTTTGTATAATTGTGTGTGTGTAATATCCATTTAAGGTATAACTTCGAGTATAATTTTATTCAAAAGTTTTCAACAACTTAGCAACCAGTCTTAAACTTTACGGTATTGATAGTTGAGACACAGGCAGTTAGATGTAAAAGTATATCAGCATAAAAACTTTAAACACATGCAACTCGAAAACTTGTCCAAATTTTCAATATAATTTGTAATTGTATGCGTTATTATGTATAAATTTTCAAATATTTTCTTAAACAAATTTGCATTGGAACAAATAAAAATATCTATAAAATATATCACAATTATATCACGAAAAATACTAAAAATGAATATCACGATTATAAAAATCAATAAGTATATATCAAATATTAATCAATTAGCTTTTCATTTATCTGCTTAGCTGTTATTAAATTTTAAATTATTGAAAAATATCTAAAGGTTTAAAGCAATTTTAATCAAAAATGACCAAAATTCATAATATTTTAAATTGTAACTTTTGCATTCTATTATTTATTTCATAATTTCAATGTTTATATTATAAAAATAAGTCGTAGATTGTTGATAAAAACAGAAGAGTAGCTTACAAAAAAAATATTAATTAATCGATTTGCATATTTCACAGAAATATATTGTGAAACGTTCATTTTCATTTACTTATATATTGCTGCGAAATGAGTCGTAAAGATGTCAATCAAGGACGACGATGGCCAAGCTAGATCATTTTTTTAAATTGCTTTCTTAAGAAAGGTTTTAAAATGTTTAAAACGTGGCAGGATGGGGATACTTTATTTTTATGGTTTATTTATCGAATTTAACTTATATAAAGAATATAATTAAATAACTATCCATTTAGCTTAAAAACAAAATATTTCAAATTTTCTTTTTCTTTTTCATAGAACTAAGGAATATTCACAAAATTCACAATAAAATTATTAAGATATGATATAGTTTTTGAATTGTAAATGTAAATAGTTTGTTAAATATACGACGATATCATTAGAATGCAAGCAAATTAAATATGAATGTCGACTAATCATAATATATCTAAATATAATCTTTTAATTGCATATTATTCATGCGATTTATATACTATTCTCAATTCTAAAATATTATAGTCGATTTGTAATGTTACATAAATAATAAATTATAATGATTGATATTTATATCTTTGTATTCAAATATATACTGCAATTAATATTAAAGAGCTGTATCTATAAATTTTGTTCAATAATATTATATAATGTAGTTCTAATAACATATACAAAAGATAAGTTTTTATTATTTCAACAATTTTACAATATTGCGCTTAAACATTTATATATAAAAATAGTAATTATTCATTGATTAATAAATATTATAAAATATGTTTAGTATGTACTATATTATATATAAAGTATCATTATTTAACGTTTTAACTAATTTTATTTAACGTCCGTATTAATAATTGCAATTTTTTAATTAAATATTGTATTGGTGATTATTTAGAAATATATATTTAGATTATATATTTATGTTTAGTTTCATGTATTTATAGCTTAAACAATTATTAGTACATAGAGCAGTTCTATCAATCAAAATAATTTTGATTTTAAAAATTAACAAATAATAATATTTATCCTTTGGTATTTTCACTATTTAAAACAACTTTACATATATAAGTTCACATAAATATTTCATACATATTTTTCAAAATTAATTATTAAACAATATTAACTAGTTATTTTCAAATAAAAATGATGAAGGCTTTCAATAATGAAGAATGATGGGTGTATATTAATTTGTAATATTTTATTGGAAATATCTAAATATAAAGTAGTAGATGCGATCAATTGTATGAAATGCTTTTCTTTTTCTTTTATTAAAAGAAATATTATAATAATTTTGATTCTTTATCATTTACATATTATTGATTTTTTGTTAATTCATCACATAACAAAAGAAGCGATCACTTTGAATTATAAAAATTATTACTTCATGCATTATTCAATATTTTTATGAATTTAAAAACAATAATTTTAATGAATTTATAATATATATCAGGTTACTTTGTACAGAAATTTGAATAGCATATAATATAAATTGAATAAAACATGTGTTTAATAAATATTGAAACATAATATTTTAATTAGAAAATGCAATACAATATTTATAACATGAATAATGTATCACTTAATTATTATTTTAACGCAAGATAATTATTAAATAGAAATAAGTATACAGAATTGTTTTCAAAATATAGAATGCAAATTAGAAACGATAATTTTATAATAGTAAGCTCGTTTTTTCTTAATATGTATATCAACACCATCAGTATACATATTATATAAATCCATTTGATATATAAATTAAATTTAAAAATGCATAAATGAGTGTTTTTATTTAAATTGTAAAAAAGGTTTTTTGTTTATTTAGAAATGTATCCGTAGTTATTTTTATTTGTGTGTTTTTCTTTAATTTGCGTTGCTCACTGACAGTTTATAATCAAATCAATTTTTAATAACTACAAAATATTAAAAGTTTTTACGCTTTTTGCTAGTTTTATTAATGTTTTATAACACAATATTATATTTGCTATATTTAGATTTGTTGACTTTTAAATAAATGTATTTGTTTTAAATGAACAAAAAATACATTGTAATTATATATAATATTAATTATATTTTAAAAATTCGACTACTATATATATATATATATAAATATATAGAGCAAGTGATCGTTATGAGGTACAATAAATCTGGCAATTGTAAAAAAGTGAAAAATCCCCCAAAAATACCGCTGTCTATATTAGTACCCTGATATTTTTTCGGGGTCCGGCTTTAAAACTGCCAAAAGGAAATTCATGTCCGGATTGTTATTTTCAAGGTCTCGCATATACATTGCGGTGCTGGGAC
>JABFQC010006275.1:0-10899 GCA_022817085.1 Psilanteris sp. ZL-2020 | reverse complement strand
TAGTAAGTCACTCCAGTCGTCATATCTAGCAAAAGATGTATTAAATTGTCTAGCAACTTGTCTAGAAAATTCATTAAGTTGATGGGATATTGTAGTGTGCTTTTCTGGTGGCAAACCTATAAACGAGTAATATTGCTCGAAATACTTACCAAACTCTTGAATTAAACGACTTTTTCCTACACGACGCCTTCCTTTGACTACTACAAAAGAAGCAGTATTTTTTTCTGTAAGCTCCAGCAGTTGCTTTAATTCAGCTTGCCTACCAATAAATAATGGAGACATAAAATACAAAATATAAATCTTTGTCTCCATTATACATGATGAAATTGGAGACGTAAATAAGTAAATTTCGATCTTTGTCTCTATAATGCTATAGCTAAACTGACTTACAACAATTTGAAAAACCGTCATCCTGCTACGTGTTAGCGGCTGAGATACCGCGCACAACTGTAAGAACATTGTGATTTTATTCCATTAGGAGGGTGTCATCCCAGTGCTTGACACTGGGATCCAGGAATTTTGCTTATAACTGAGCTGATGAGTTAAAGGTAGTTGTCTTACGCTAAAACAAACGTTTTTAATTAAGTTGCATAGAACCAGTGTCTGGGCACTGCCCACCGGTGGCCCAAACTACAACGTTTGTACAGTTGTGGATACCGCAGCGGTATGACGAGGGAGAGCAGCGGCGGTATAGCTATAAATTGTTGATATCTTTTTATATTACATTTTTAACTTACAATAGTTAGCCAGCGTTTCTTACATTAGCCAAATATTTCGAATTCTGCACTCACCACTACCTATAACTCACTTTCACGCAATACTGATCATTCTTAAAAAGTAATCTAACATTTTTTATTCCTTGATTGCGAAGCTTTGATGCAGTTGATTTAGCAGCCTGAGCACTTTTAAAAAATGCAACATACCCCTTACTTTCTGCACTGTCTTGTTTTGGGTGACGTTTCTGCATTTCTTTTTCATATTGCTTTCTGTAATGAGGAGTATTTTGTATCAATTGTTCTGACATCTTTCTTAGGTATTGGACTTTTACCTTTGCAAGCCCTACTTTATGCAATCCTAAGACTTGAGCTGCTTTTTCTGATAAGTCTATTATTCTGCCTTCAATAAAAGGCCCTCTATCGTTAATCCTTACAACAAGCTTTCTTCCATTTTCTAAATTAGTGACAAGAGCAAAGCAAGGCAGGGGCAAAGTCTTATGCGCTGCAGAGATCAAGTGACGGTTAAACACTTCACCATTTGCTGTAAGCGTGCCATGATCTTCTATTCCATACCACGACGCTATCCCTATCTCTTCATAGTGTTTACAGTTTTTTGGATAATAAGTTATACCATTTATTGTGTAGCTGCTGCCAATTTTATAATGACCTGCAGTGCAATTAAACCTGTTGCTAAAACTGCAACTACTCATCAAAACAAATATTAGGCATAGAAAGACTAGGTTTTTTATCATTGTATTCGGTAAGAGGGTTCGATACCATGAGGATTTTAAATTATACTATAATAAATTTAGTAATAAGTAAACGTTTACTGCTAAATATGAACAAGACTCAAAAAGGAATAATACATATAATTGGTATAGGTGGAATCGGAATGAGTGCCATTGCTGAAATTCTTCACAATTCCAATTGCAAAGTTCAAGGCAGTGATGCACAGTCAAACAACAATGTAGATAGATTACAAAGGCTGGGCATAGAGGTTTTTATTGGTCACAATGCTAATAATATAAGCCAAGCTCAAATAGTTGTACATTCTTCTGCGATAGAATCTGATAATGTGGAGTTAGTAACAGCAAGAAATAACAATAAAACCATTTTGCATAGATCAGACATACTTACTGAAATTATGAAAGATAAATATGTGATAGCAGTTTCAGGTTCAAGTGGAAAGACGACAACAACGGCTATGATTGCTTCTATTTTTGATCATTCTAATATTGATGCAACTGTAATTGTAGGAGGAATACTAAATTCGTATCAGAGTAATTCAAGACTTGGAAAGAGTGACATTTTTTTAATTGAAGCTGATGAGTCTGATGGAACCATGCTAAAAATTCCTGCAAATATTGCTGTTATAACGAGTATTAACGACGATCATATGGATCATTATGGTACATTCGACGGTATTAAAAATGCGTTTTCTCAGTTTATAAGCAAAGCAGATTTTGCAGTTTTGCCTGATTCTGTAGGTATTAATTATGATGCAAGTAACTCTATGATGTTTGGGTTTAAAAGTGGTAACATTAGAGCCAGCAACATTAAACAGCATGCTAACAGCATAGAATTTGACGTGTTGAACAACTGGATTCCAGTGTCAAGCACTGGAATGACAGAAAAACAGGTGTTATCCCATCACCTTCTGTCATCCCAGTGCTTGACACTGGAATCCAGCCCTTTAAAAAACATAGTACTATCAAACGCAATAGGGATGCATAAGGTCAGCAACGCCTTGGCTGCAATATCAGTTGCGATAAAGCTCGGGATTAGCAATGCAGAGATTAAAAAAGGCCTTTTGGAATTCCAAGGAGTAGCAAGAAGATTCTCTTTGATTGCCAATATTAAAGGTGTTAAGTTAATTGAGGATTATGCCCATCATCCAAATGAAATATATGCAACTTTAACGGCTGCACGTTCGATTACTAAAGGAAAAGTAATAGGAATTATCGAACCACTTCGTTTTGCTCGCATTCGTAATTTTTTTGATGAATTCGTACGGGTTTTTATGATGTTTGACTATGTCATCCTCACTCCTGTTCATCCTCCAGAAGATAAGCCTATTCCTGGTTGTGGAATTGATGATATACAAAAAGCTTTAATCAGTAATGGATTTAATAACACAAAAATTATGAATGATGCTTTGCTCATTTCACATTTTATTAGTGATTCGACAAGTCCAGGTGATATAGTATTATTTATTGGTGCTGGTAGTAATATAGCTAAATTGGCAAAGGAAGCTGCAAAGCTCATAGCAGAAACTATACAAACGTCTAGTTAAACGATAGAATAAATGCAAGCAAGGTGTTATGCAAGTGACTAAAACTAGAATCTAGTCAATTATACATATGGAAAATGAATTGAATCGAAAAAGGGAATTTGGGTTGGGAGAATGTATGTGGTAAAGTTTTATAGTAAAGCTGGATCCCAGTATCGGAGCACTGGGATGACAACTAGAATTATCTTCAGATCACACGTTTGTACAGAAAGTTTACAGTAGGGAGTTAATGCGATGAATAAGATAATCAACGACGTATTTGCAAGAGAAATTTTAGATAGCAGGGGTTACCCAACCGTTGAGGTGGAAATTGGACTCTGTGATGGAGTAATAGGTAGAGCATCTGTACCTTCTGGAGCTTCAACCGGTAAACTGGAAGCCTTGGAACTCAGAGACCAAGATGAGAAAAGGTATTGTGGTAAGGGAGTGCTGAAAGCTGTTCAAGCTGTAAATGGAGTGATAACAGATAAAATCATTGGAATGAATGCAGCGGACCAAAATGCAATTGATAAAGCATTAATTGAACTGGATGGAACAAAAAATAAATCTAAACTTGGAGCAAATGCAACTTTGGGTGTGTCTCTTGCGGTTGCAAAAGCAGCAGCGAACAGTTTCAATATGCCGCTATATAGATATTTGGGAGGAGAGCAAATGAGTGTTATGCCGGTTCCACTCATTAACATAATTAATGGTGGAGTACATGCAGACAATAAGCTCGATTTTCAAGAATTCATGATTCTTCCGGTCGGTGCTGAGACTTTCAGTGAAGCAATCAGAATATCTGCGGAGGTGTTCCACAACTTACGTAGCATTCTTAAGAAAAAGGGTTATAGCACAAACGTAGGAGATGAAGGCGGTTTTGCACCAAATATTGAAAGTACTGAAGAAGCACTTGACTTGATCATATACGCTATAGAATCTGCCGGTTATTCAACAAAATGTGATTTTGCACTAGGCCTTGATGTTGCTTCATCTACTTTTTATGAAGATGGAATTTACAAATTTGAAAATAAAGAGCTTACTTCAAAAGAATTGACTGAATATTATTGTAATCTTGTGGAAGGATATCCAATAATTTCTATAGAAGATGCAATGAGTGAAGACGATTACGAAGGTTGGAAATTACTTACTGCAAAATTGGGGAGTAAAATTCAATTGGTTGGGGATGATTTATTTGTTACAAATTGTGAACTAATAGGCAAAGGAATAGAAGAAAAAATGGCAAATGCTGTGCTGATCAAGCCAAATCAAATAGGGACGTTAACAGAAACTTTTGCTGCTATTGAAATAGCAAAATCAAACAACTACAAAGCTGTTATTTCTCACCGCTCAGGTGAAACAGAAGACACAACAATATCTCATATAGCAGTTGCATCAAATTGCGGGCAAATAAAAACCGGGTCGCTGTCGCGTTCTGATAGGCTAGCGAAGTATAACGAGCTAATGAGAATAGAAGGCACATTAGGAAAAGATGCTAAATATTATCGTGGGTTAGCATGGGTTTTATAGACGAAGTAAAATTGTGTTTAAAAGCCGGTGATGGTGGTGACGGTTGTGCAAGTTTTCGTCGAGAAAAGTTCGTTGAATTTGGTGGGCCAAACGGCGGTAACGGAGGAAAAGGTGGAAACATAGTTTTTGTCAGTGATGCAAATCTCAACACTTTGCTTAATTTTCGTTGTCGAAGACACATTAAAGCAGATAATGGGAAAAATGGTGCAGGCAGGGATAGATCTGGCACAGCAGGGAAAGACGTTATACTTCGAGTTCCAGTCGGTGCACAAATAATTGATGAAGAAAGTGAGGAGATAATAGTAGACCTTGACAAGCCTGGTATGGAATTTCGAGTAGCACAGGGTGGAAAAGGTGGACTTGGAAATACTAATTTTAAATCTTCTACTAATAAGGCACCAAGACATTTTACTTACGGTCAGCCTGGCGAAGAAAAACATGTATTATTAAAACTAAAAGTTTTATCAGATGTTGGAATTATTGGCATGCCAAACGCAGGTAAATCAAAATTTTTGACTCGCTGCTCAAATTCCGATACAAAAGTAGGCGATTATCCATTTACCACTGTAAGACCCCACTTAGGTGTGACAAAAGTGGATGATAGCGAAGTTGTAATAGCAGATATTCCTGGAATAATCACCGATGCTCACCTTGGAGTTGGGCTTGGACATAAATTTTTAAAGCACATAGAAAGGTGTCAAATTTTACTTCATTTAATCGATGTAACTCATGATGACGTTATTTCGGCTTATAGTTGTATCCATAATGAATTGGAACTTTACAATGGTGATCTTGTTAAAAAGGAAGAGATTGTAGTATTAAACAAATGCGACTTGCTGAGAGAAGAAGAAATTCTGGAAAAGAAGAATCACCTAGCCAATTATCTTAATAAAAAAGTACTGTGCTTATCAATTAATGGTGATTTACAGCCTATTTTAAGATTATTAAGTGAAAAATTGAAAAAGAGTAATTCTAAGGAAATCGATGTATATGATCCTTTTAAGATGTGAATTTCATTTAGGTAATTGATGTTTTTCATTTATTTTATCATATAACTAGAATATATGTGTACGAACGTTTGTTTTTGAAGGTGATTTGCACAGTAAATGGTCAGCGCGTGACACACTGCCCAGTTCATGTTAGCTATAAATATTTAAGCAAATGAAAAAAAAGGTATCCGTTCAGGATAGCAGCAAGACCATAGAGTAAAAGTGAGTTTACAACAAATGGTGTCATCCGAGTAGCTGACACTGGGATCCAGGAAAAAGAATGATGTCATCAAAGTAGCCCCTATGATGTCATTCAAGTAGCTGACACTGGTTCCTTTATGATGCCGTCATCCCAGTGCTTGACACTGGGATCCAGAAAAGTTTGCTTGTAAGCAAGCAAACTAGCATAGAAAGTGGTTACAACATTTTCGATGAGATTATATGGAAAACTGGATTCCAGTGTCAAGCACTGGAATGACAAGTTCGCGGCGGCATCCTCGTCATCCCGCCACGGTATCTCTAGATCCCGCTAACAAGCAGCGGGATGACGAATTACTATACCACCGCGAACCGTCATACCGCCGCAGACCGTCATACCGCGATTCATTCGCGGTATCTCTTAGCATAGATCCCGCTAACAAGTAGCGGGATGACGGTTGTCGTTTAGCTATAAATATTTAAGAAATTTACCAAACGAAAAAAAAGGCAAAAGAAGCCCTGGTCATTGTCTATTTTCAGTATTTGGCGTTTTTTAAATCTTAAACACCGCAACTCACCTTAGTTTAAATGTTTAAGAAATTTACTAAGCAGAAAAAAGGCAAAAGAAACCCTGCGTTAGCTAGTTGTCACTCTCTAATCCTGCAAATTGGCGTACTATACTGTCTTAAACGACTTATAAGCGCGTTTCAGCTTATATAGGTAAAAACCCAGAAACGTTGTGAAGACATAAGGTGCACATAGCACAAAAAATTAAAAATAAGACGCCAACTACGTCGTTTTCTTGCTGTTTAATCTGCACAGACGAAGATAACCGAATACCTTCAGTTTCATAATAAGGGGGCTGGCGAAACTTGTCAAGCAAGTTTTTTCGTTTCTGCGAGCTACCTGGTTTTCCTACTGAAATTTTGAAAAATGTAATCTACTTCTATATTCAAATATATCAAGCAGTAATTCAAAATCAGCCATTGCACCTTTTGCGTTATTATACGCGAGGTTGAGCAGCTCTTTGTCCTGATATAAATCAGCAAATTTAAATTCCATACATCCTGATTGTTTTGTGCCTAAAATATCTCCACTGCCTCTTAGCATCATATCCCTTTCAGCAATGTAAAATCCGTCCTGTGACTCACACATGATCTTTAACTTTGAAGATGAGCTTTTACTTAAATTATCGTATAATAATACACAAAAAGATGGCTTGTTTCCTCGCCCTACTCTGCCTCTTAACTGATGTAATTGCGATAACCCAAATTGCTCAGCATTTTCTATAATCACAATGGTTGCTTCTGGTACATCTATACCAACTTCTATCACAGTGGTTGCAACAAGCAGAGAAAATTCATTTCTTTTGAAGGAAAACATAACTTGATCTTTCTGCTCCTGAGTCAATTTTCCATGTATTATGCTAACTTTATCAAGAAATGTTTTTTGTAATTCTTGAAAACGCATCTCTGCTGCAGCAATATTGGTCTCTTCGTTTTCTTCTATGTATGGACAAATCCAATATGCTTTTTCGCCCCTGTTTATAGCACCTTTTAGCTTTTCAATAACATCTGGCACCCTACTAATGTTCATAGTTACAGTTTTTATTGGTAATCTGGATTTTGGTTTTTCTTTCAAAATTGAATATTCAACGTCACCATACATAGCTTGCTGCAAGGTTCTTGGAATGGGAGTTGCAGTAACAAAAAGTATATCGGCATTTTCTCCTTTTCCTACCAAGCGATTTCTCTGCATCACTCCAAATCGCTGTTGCTCGTCTATGACTGCAAGCCCTAAATTTTTAAATGTAACGTTAGCTTGAAATAACGCGTGGGTGCCAATCACTATATTTAAAACACCACTTGCAAGTTCGTTCATGATAATCTTTCTTTCCTTGCGCGAAGTTTTACCAGTAAGAAGCGCAACTTTTATATCGGTACAGGATAAAACTTCTTCAATCCAATTATAATGTTGCTCCGCCAAGATAGTAGTCGGTGCCATAAGAGCTGCCTGCATGTTGTTTTCTACCACATTTAGCATCACAAAAAGTGCAACTACGGTTTTGCCACTACCAACATCACCTTGCAGCAAGTTTATCATGCGGTACTTGGATTTTTGCCTCTCTGAAATTTCATTTATTGCACGAATTTGATTGTTTGTTAATTGAAACGATAATTCATTTAAAACTTGCTCTTTATATTTATTCAATACTATAAATTCTCTTCCCCTTTCTTTTACATGATTTTCTCTTGCAAGTTTCAGTGCTAGCTGATACGCAAACAATTCATCATAAGCAAGCCTTTTTCTACAAACCTCGGCTTCTGCCAATAAGCTTGGTCTGTGCAACTTTATGATGCTTTCCCTCCAACTTAGCCATTTTTTTTGCTTGATTAATGTATCATCTATCCACTCTGGCAAATCAGGCAATTCTTTCAGGTTAGAGCTTATTATGTTCCCAATGTTCTTATTGGTAATGCCACGGCATAATTGGTAGACTGGCTCTATACGAGCTATTTCTTTAAATTGGTTGATGTCAAGCGACACGTAATCTGGATGAGTAATCTGCCAATGCTCAGCAAATTTTTCGAGTTTACCACTGATGACTACATCTGCTCCGACTGGGAACAACTTATGTAAATACTTAACTGAGTAATTAAAAAAAACTATAAATAAATACTGACTTTTGCCTTCAACGACTATTTTATATGGCCTACCCCTAAAAGTGGGTGGCTGATGTTCATGAACTTTTGCTGTGAAAGTTGTAAGTTCTCCAACTTGAGCATCGGGCAGTGACTTACTTCTATCTACGTAACTAAGTGGCCTATAAAATAGCAGGTCCATCACTTTGTCCCCACCACAAAGTTTAGGCAATATTGTGGAATGAAACCTTGGTATATTCTCCAGTTTGCTGTTTAGAAAAGTTAGTATATCTGGTTGCTCATTGAGATTCATAAATCAATAATATAGAGCATTTTTAAAATACTGTAACTTTATAGTCAACTACTTAGAGCTTACACTAGGTATTTATTGACTTCTTAACCATTTTCATGTATTATTAGTAATTCGTATACAGGGTATTAACAATGAATAGCTTTATACCAGAAGAAAAGGAAAATCCAGTAGTTACATTAAGAACTCAAGCGAAAGAGTTTGATTTTAGTAAGTTAAGAGCTGGTAAAGACAATGCTGAAGCGAATTCTGGTTATCAGGCGTATAAAGATTTTCCAAGAATGGATCTTGTTATTAATAAAAAAGATATAGACCAAAACTTTATTAATCAATTATATGCAAAACACGCTAGCTTGATTGAAAACAACAAAAATGGAGAAAAGAATTATCGCCCATTTGCAAAAGAAGTTTTTAAGGAAATGTTCAAATATGCTGAAGCAAAAGTTCCAAGTGATTCTATCCTAGAAGAACTGGTTACCAATTGTAATCAGGCAGGGCATGAAGCTGGTGTATTGATAGAATCTCAACTTGCACTTGGCCAACATTCATTTCTAGTATTCTTCCCTAAAAGAGTAATGAATATTGATTATATTGACCAAAATAATGTAAGTATTAGATCGGATATGAAATTACCGATATTTTTCCAAAGGAGTGATGGTAAAGCCGGTGACAAGGTGTGTGATCTATCCAGTTCAATTGAATTCACAATTGAATCTCAAAATGATAAAGATGATGTAACATATAAAGATGGTAAATTGTCACTTACTGTTCCTCGAGAACTGAAAAATTACAAAATTGATGGCAAAAATTTATTTGATATTATTAAAGAGTATTTCCAAAAATTCTGCGAGAAGTTTGGGTTTAAGTTTGAAGTAGGAATAGAGCACGATTTAGGCGATCCGATGGAAGTGAACAGCCATCTGGAAAGCGTGCAGCCGCCCGTTCATAGCAATGAACACGAAAATACACCTAAAAACTGACAATCAAAATATCTCAATCCCTGTCAGTTCATTTGCACAATCAATCACTTCAGAATTTGGAAGTTGATTTTTAAACCAAGTATACTGACGTTTCGCGTAATGCCTCGTATTTGTTTGAGCAATTTGTATTGCTTCGTCTAAAGTAATCTTGCCTTTTAGATACTTTATAATTTCTGGCACTCCATGTGCTTTCATAGCTGGCAAATGTGTAGATAAGTTCATGCTAAGTAGATCTTTTACTTCATCAATTACTCCATTTTCAATCATTGTAATAAAGCGAGAATTTATTTTTTGATATATGTACTCACGTTCAGGTAGAATTGTATATATCTTAAAATTATTGAATAAAGGGGGCTGCCTATTTTTTTGCCATACAAAAATTGACTTGCCAGTTTCAATGATAACTTCAAGCGCCCTTGAAAGGCGGTGCGAGTCATTCATAAAGATTTTACCTTGAATCCTTGAATCTTTACTTAGCACTAACTTATAGAACTCTTCTTTACTTGAATTTTTCCTAAGTTTACTCACGTTTTTTCTCACTTCCGGGCTTATTTGTGGAATTGATGATAAGCCTTTGATTAAGCTATTGATGTAAAGCCCGCTTCCTCCAGTGATGATGGGTATTTGTGAATTCTCTAGCGCATTATTAACCTCCTTCCTTAAATCTTCTAGCCATAAACCTACGGAATAATTCTCTCTTGCTGAAACATAACCGTATAGTTTATAAAATTCTTCTTGCCTTGGTGATTGAGCAGTAATTATGGAAATCTCTTTGTATACCTGCTTTGAGTCACAGTTTATTACGCTAATGTTTTTGTGCTTTTTTATCAGGTTATCGCACAATTCTGATTTACCTGAAGCTGTAATTCCTGTAATAATTACTATATTATCTTTCATTTATATTAATTTAATTAACCTATGATAGGGTGTAGTAAAAATTTGGATTCTACAATCTAAAATTTGGAGACTTTTATGGCAGAAAATGATAACAATAATTCATTCACTAAGCGTTTTACAAATAGAACTTCTAGTGAGACAGGAGAAGGTTTTTCCAGTAAGTATTCATCTCAAAACACCAAAGAACAGGCACTGGGAGCAAAAGGAAAAATTTCTGAATTGGCAGGCAAAAAAGCTGAAGCCAAGGAAGCCTTTTCTGAAAGTGGTGGTATAAAAAGTAAGAGCAGAGCTGTCAATGAAAGATCCTTTGCTGATGCAACAAGAAGAAGTAGGTCAGATCTTATATATTTAGTCCGTGGTAAAGACCG
>JABFQC010006274.1:0-10900 GCA_022817085.1 Psilanteris sp. ZL-2020 | reverse complement strand
ATATTATTACTATTAATACATGGACTTGAATGACTCGAAGTCGCACAGTGGGAGCTATGCTGCATTGGCATGTAGCGGAGGGGGTAGTTAAGCAGAATTTACGACGTTCATTACTAGGGTGGGTGACTGGTAAACTAAAACATGTTTATAATATAACAACCGAGTTTTATTATTACACTTATAGAATAAATAAATTATTAATTTTTTTAAAATACTTATTCAATAAGTAATACTATCTTTTCGAAAAAGTTATTCAGTTTTTGTAAGTGGACGACTCTAGACTTTTTCAATAAGTGTATATTCACATATTCGGATTTAGAGAGTAACTTATTTTCGCTAATAACTATAAAATGGTTTTTCGGTAATTTTTAAACTTTATTTTAATAATTTGTGTCCTTTTTCTATATATTTTAATTCTACAAACAGCATAAATAAATAAATATATATATATATTTATTATTTCATTCAGTTTATAGTAAAAAATAAAAAGAAAGTAAAACGTCAACGAAGCGATAAAGAATGTATTAAAAGGCATGAGTCGTACAAAAATTCTGTTAGTGTAAAAGGATATATAGTAATTATTTCCAAGTCCCTTCATATATGCACTTTTCAAATGATTTCGCAAGCTACAGTAATTTGCGATTGTGACGTTTAGTCATAAAAAAAACTAATATAAACATAATTTATGATTAAGTCAATACACATATACTTTTTACTTGCTCATTCTTAAATTTTAATTTATCGTATACTACACAATTGCATACTGTTAAACTTAATTATTAAAAACTAAATAGCATTAATGTTACTAATGTTAATAAACCATCGTTTCATTAATTACCAACCATCAACATAACTATAGTTATATATATATAAATTGTGTTATATAAAATATAAATATACAAAGTTAAAAAGTTTAAACATTTATCTCATTAACATGAATATCAAGAAATTATCATAAGAAATTGTATGCGTAACAATTTTAAGAAACAAACACATTGAATAATACCTACCATTATAAATAAATATATATGATTACAGTTAAAAACATATATCAATTATTTATTTTAATTTAAAGAGCGCTCATAATTGCATTAGTACATTATAACCGCCACCGTCAGTTACTACCGTTACTATACTAGCGGGGTGGGGGGTTCAGTGACACGAAATGCAATGCCGAGAGCCACGACGCCACGAGAATGCGCACTGCCGCGAAAGCATTGATGACAGTCGGCTGTGGTTGGCGGCGTGAGAGTGTGCGACAGGTTGAATCTTGTAATGTAAAGTTAACCTAAATTAATAGCACTTCGGCGAGCAAGAGAAACTTCAAGGTCGTTAACTCACTGTAAAAAGTACGCCATAACAGTCGAGCGATCTTCGACTCGCTGGGATTTACGTCAGATTGCGTCTTCTCCGCTTTCTAAACGGAGCCGTACACAAACACAGTACTCTGTGACTCCCAGTTTCATGAAGTCTGTTGGTCTCTTAATTCGTCCAATTTACGCACAAAATGGCCTTGACACTCGAAAAGAACAATTACTATGATATCCTGAAAACTTGGGGCGCAGGAGGTAAGTCACGTATTTCCATGAATCAAATTTGTTTAAGCATTAATTATACATGTTTCTTCTTTCTCATTTTAAACGTTCTTTGTCGAAATACTTTCACATACCTACGTAGAACATGATTGCATTCCTTACCACTTTAAATGGCATGCTTTCCTGCATCGAAAAAAAAACAGTTAAATATATATATTTAAATATATTAAATGGTTTTTGACTTGTGATATAAAGCATTTACGTTACATTATAACTTACAATAATTACTCCAGCTATTAACGCGTTATATATTTTATAACATTTGTCAATAGGAGAATTCAATTTGTTAAGTTAAAATGTATATAATTATAGTTTTTGTTACTTTATTTGGAATAAATTGGGTTCAAATTTTAACAGTAAAGAAAGTAATATAATTCATGATTTATTAATTTAAAGAGTTTAGAAAGTTCTGATGTTAAGTGGTGGAAAATTAATACTGACTTAGATTCATTTCTTTTGTAGTAAAATTACATTGGTTTATATTGTTTGAATATCTATAATTTACAGTTATTATCATTAAATATATATATATATTATATTATTTGTACCCTTGTATAAAATGTATCCTTATATAAATAATTAATAACTATATATATATATATATATTACTTATATATATATATAATTACTTTGTATTAAATCATTTTATTTAAAAATATTTTCAGGCATAGCTGGAATGTGTTCCAAAACTACAGTTGCACCATTGGACAGAATCAAGATTTTGTTACAAGCTCATAATAATCATTATAAACACTTAGGTAAATAAGAGAATATATTAAAATGAAATATTTGGATTTTAACTTTTTATAAATATATCTACTTAATTATAAAATATAAAAAAAGATAATGATTATATTAATTTCATTTGTAGGTGTATTTTCTGGATTAAAAGAAATTATATATAAAGAAAATTTTTTTGCTTTATATAAAGGAAATTTTGCACAAATGATAAGAATTTTTCCATACGCTGCAACCCAATTTACTTCGTTTGAAATTTATAAAAAGGTAAATTAAAGATGTATTTTTTTTAAATAAAAATATTGAATGATTGTATAATAGTATTATAAAAGAGTTATATACATTATTACTTTAAATTATATATTTCATTTCATTCATATGTTTTAAGAACAGAATGCTAAGGCTTTATATGGAAAATTATTTCGAACTGAATATATATAGATATTACTAATTTTGCAATATAATAACTTGACATTATAACAAACTATTCTTGAAATAAGTAAAAAATTTAATAATTTATCTAATAATTTTCATAGTTAATGTACTTAAATAAGAAATAAATATTATTCTAAAATAAATGTAAAATAATAATAAGAAACGGTTCACTACATCTAAAAAAATTATTTCACTTAAAATTGTAATCTGCCAATAAAAATATTATAGTTATTAGATTTCAATATTTATTGACACAGTTACTATTTTGAGTTTTACCATAGTGTAAATTTATATAAAACGTTATATAAATTAAAACATTTATTCCTATAAAATTGTCTAGTCTAAAATGTTTTACATATATCAACAATTAAAGATGTTTAAAATATTTAAGTTTGTTTAAAATGACCATTAAACAGAATTTAATGGACAAATTTCTTGTGGAACAAAATTCAAATATTAATTAATTAATGCATTTGTTTATTAACTAATGTAATTGGATTAACTTTTTACAGAAATATAGAAAATAATTAGACCTAAAAATTGTATATAAAATAAAATAATATAAGCTATAGTTAGATTTATAAAGCTTGTTAGATTTGTTATTAACAAAGTTAATAAATTCATTTCTGGAGGAAGATAACTCAAAATAATCTTAATTATCTTTCATTAATATATTTATGATATTGCAATAGATATTAGGACAGAAATTTGGACAAGGTAGCCATATAGACAAATTTTTTGCTGGTTCTTGTGCTGGTATAACTGCTGTCGCTTTAACTTATCCACTAGATACAATAAGAGCACGTTTGGCTTTTCAAGTGACAGGAGAACATATTTATAATGGTATAATACATACTGCTGTGACAATTTTAAAAAAGGTAATAATGTTTACTACAAATGTATATAATTATTTAATAAAGAACCATCTTTATGATTTAGAAATATTTTATAAAATACAATTTCTTCTATAAAATAAAATTGACTTATGTTATAAAGTAATTTAAATGTAATATTATAGGAAGGTGGCTTAAGAGCTTTTTATAGAGGATTCTCACCTACTATCATTGGAATGATACCATATTCAGGATTTTCATTTTACACTTTTGAATACTTAAAGTACCTATGCATGAAATATGCTCCAGATTATACGTGTGATAAATATAAAAAAAATACAGGTTAGTGCTAGTTAATGTTTATAGAAATAATTGAATATTTAGAATACATGAATATTATAAATAACATGAACATTTTATTTCTTATAAAATTACACTTTATAAGTCAAAATTTGTTCATTGATTACTGATTTTATACAAATATTTAATACAATGATACAAAAAAGTAATTTGTGTAATTTTAAAATAAACTACTTTTTATAAAGTATTAAATTCTGCTTAAATTAAGTAAATTTCATAATTTACAACAAAAATCATATTAAATACTTTAATTAAAATGTATATATTATAGCTACAGTCAAACATCTCTAATGTGAAGTTTCTTTAATGTGAATCTTCTCCTCATTTTCCCCCCACTCTATTCCAATTAAACGTTATAGAATCTATAATATTTATAGGTTATTTAATTAAATGTATATATATTAATTATATATATTAATATATTTAATAATAATAAATTACAACAATTTTTGTGTTTTAATTATGTTTTAAGATAATTACTATTAATATATTTTCTATTGAAATACATGCTCAGCTGCCGAGTTGTATAGGGGATAAGGGGAAAATTCACATTAGAGAGGTTTGACTGTATATATAAATGGACAAATGTCCGTAATAGTGTAATAAATAATAATTATAATATTTTATATTAAATTACATTTGCTTTTGAATTATATGACTATAAAATTAATAATTAAACATACAATACAGGAGGATTAGTATTAATACTACCAGCAAAATTCCTTTGTGGAGGAATTTCTGGAGCAATAGCACAAAGTTTTTCATATCCTTTGGATGTAACTAGGAGAAGAATGCAATTAGCAATGATGAATCCTGCTACACATAAGTATAGGTATTTATTATTAATAATTTTGTATATCTACAAAACTGATAATATCTTTTAATTAATAAATCACTTAATATTAATTATTATCTAAAATACTGTAAACATAAATAATAAAATGGTGAATATATATATATATTTCAGCATAGGAATGATTAACACATTAAAACTGATTTACATGGAAAATGGAATAGTTAAAGGACTTTATCGTGGTATGAGTATTAATTATATGCGAGCAATCCCAATGACTGCAGTGAGTTTTGCAACGTATGAAGTATTAAAACAAATGTTTGATTTGGATACTGGAATGAAAATTTAATGACGGAATGTAATGAAATGAAAATCAAAAAAAGAAAACCATATATAAATAAGCATAAATATTACAAACATGCCAAATATTTATCAAATGATGGAATTGTTAAATTTCTATATTTTATTTACTTTTTACAATATTTTATATATTATGTAAAAATGCTGTATTACCAAATAAGACTTAAGAAAAGTTTTTATGAAAGAGGCTCATCAATAAAATTTATTTTCATTTGTAAAAGTTACTAACTTTTAATATTATGAAAAGTGCTCTTAATCATACCAGTCGTCTAAAGTATATTAAAAATAAAACTTCATTTTTGTATTTAAAAGTATTTTATATAAAGAAATTGGTTATTTATATCATACGGTAATAATCTCGTATTACGTATTTTTTAAGATTGGATTCAAATTGTTAGAACTTAATTTTAAAATATAATTATTAGAAATTGAATTGAATGATACTTTATTTACATGATATTGATGAACTGAAATATGTTCCTTAAAACGATTCCACATTAAATATTAATGTCAGATATCTCGAATGCCAAATTAAAAAAAAACACTGAATTAAAAATTGTTTTAATACATTTTTTAATATATCTTTAGTAGTGAAAAAGCACTTTGTTATTACAGAAGTACAAACTCTTAATTTTGTAAATAAAATACTCAAATATCTTGAATGAACGCAGTCATGATTAAGTTTAATAGTTATATGTATTAAAAAAAGTTATTAACTTGCAATTAAATTGTATATAAAATATGTGGATTTCTTAATATTTTTATACACGTTTTATAAGATAATTGAATTACATTTTTAATACTATATAAAATTGACATAAAACATTGTATAATTTGTTTGCATCAAAATAAATAAACTTACTTTTCTAAAAAAATATTCTTTATTTTATAAATACCTTCCCCTATTAATAAATTATAACTTTAATTTTTGTAAATATACAGTAATCAAATATAATCTTGCATATACCTATTCGTAACCGATTTAATTTATTACGTTAATTTTAGAAATATTATATATAATAAACAATACAAATTCAAATTCATTATATACTCTATCAACAATTTATTTTTGTTATATTTAAATCATACAATGTCATAAACTTATTTTAAATTTTTATGTTTTTTATTTTAAAATATTTCAATATCAGGTTTAAAGACTAAAAATATAAAATAATATTACAACTTAAATACAAAACAAAAAAGAAATATATTTATTAAAAATGATACTTTAATAATTTCAATATGTAACAAATATTTTACTAATTATCTGTTATTAATAGTTATCACAAATATCTTGATATTAAAATAATATTTCTATAATCATTATTAATGATTCTCTTCATTTTATAATTATATGACCAAGAGGAACTAATACAATAGTATTACTTTTGTGTTAATCATTTTACAAATTTATTAACAAGTGTTTTTGAATATTTAAAATATCTTAAAATTCATAATGTTCAAGTAAATTATTTACACAATCTTTAATTATAATTATAAACGAGTCGTCCAATTATTGTTAACTATCATGTTTAGCTCTGAAGAGGTCGACACATGTATGACAAAACGTAAGTGTAATTTAAAAATAATTTCAAAAAACAATTGTTAATAAATTTGTAAAAAGAATAATTGTAATAAAATGATTAACACAAAGTAATACTATTGTATTAGTTCCTCTTGGTCGTATAATTATAAAATGAAGATAATTATAGTAATAAAGAACAAGTGTTAAGAAATTATAAAATATTAATGATAAATAAATCACTAACAAGAGTTTACATGATATATTAATATATCTAGATAGATGAATTTACAAACATAATATTTAATGTTTTAAACTAAAATAATATTCAACTATAATTTTTTTCTATGTAATATTAAATTTAAATATTAATTTCATAGTTATAAAGATGTAATGTTTATAATGGTGTTAAATTTTAATTGTGAGCTTCTCAATTTATTGCCAATTGTATTAATAGTCTTCTTGCAAACTCTAATAATAAAATTAATTAAAAATAAAAGAAATTAATAAATTAATTATAATGACCATAATGAGTTTTATAAAAGAATTAATAGCTTATTCTTTTACTTTTATACTGAAAATCTATAATATCATGACAAATAGTGTTTAAAAATATATTTATGCATATATTATCAGATGAATTCAGAAATATTTAAAAATTTATATATTTAACTATTATTATACTGTTATTATTTAGTTAATAAAACATTAATTATTTATATAAATAATATTCAATTTACATTAATATACATACATTATATAACATTCTATAAAATTATAAAATCAGACATACATATATATACTCAAAATCATCAAAGTCATTATATAACACTTAATTTTAATAAACAACATTGTTTTTGTGTAAAAATATTTATAAATTATACATTATTTTATATAATAAATTTTACATAAAAATTGATTGGTAATTAAAATAAAAAGTAATACAAATTTACAAATAAATCTTAAAAAAAATAGACGTTTCTTAAACTATTAAATACATATCAAGATATTAAATACAAAAAAAAAGTTAAATATATAAATTAAAATAAGATCGAAAATAAATTGCATAACTTACTGAAGCCGTTGAAAATTTAGGTCTGCAATAAAATGCAAAAACGTTTCGTGTACTTTCTATATTTTGAATAAATACGAAAAATCAAACGTAAGAACATGATTTCGAGACAATCACTCGGTCTGGATACAATAGCGCTCTTTGATTTTATTTCTGTTTATTTTCCAATTGAATAATTTGACAACAAATCAAATATAATTTGAATAAAAAATATTTTAAATATTAATATCGAACGATAAAAAGAATTAAATGACACAGTGCTAAACGTACGGTTTTTAATCACGATGATATTTGTATTGTATGTCGATTTTCGACGATTGCATAATTCGCATTGTCATTCGTGATTATGAAAGACGTTCATATAACACGGAAATAATAGCGTAGGGTAACATCGTCGTCGCTAAACTTCGACACGGCATTTCACACCCTTGATTACAACAATACTCCTTTATTAATATTCTCATTTTCCCTTTTTTCATTTTTTTCCATGATTGCAACCACGTGACACATTTACTCTTTCGACCTATCACTTGCTCACACTCTCACTCTCTTCCTCTCTTACTTTCTTTCACACACACATAAAAGCGCGAAAATGAGTAACTTTGAGGGATAAAAATCCGTACAAACGTCAAAAACAATGAAAGTTTACAGATGCATTTCATTGGATCATTATAAATTTGTGAATTTATGATGGTATAAAACGTGTATCGAATTCAAAGTCTCAAATACTGCTAATGGCGGACTTAAATAACGACCACGCGAATTCAAAAACAAAACTAGTTAATTCAAATTAAAAATCTCTGTATTGTACCACTTTATCGATTTGATTTATGTAATTAATAATCTGTTATTAATATATTTTGTGGAAAAGAGCGAGGGAGTTTTCATACATTTTTCTGGTTAAAAATGTCAATTGAAATGGGGTTAATCTTCTAAAGTGTTCAGTGATAATAAATACAGTAGATATAAAATTAATTGTACAATTCATCTAATATCTATTATAGTTTGTGTTTGTTTTTTGTTTTACTTCCTTCAAATAAGTATACAGCCTATGATTCATAATACGCTCTTAGTCATTTCACTTATAAGAACATAATTGCTTACAACAATTCTTGTTTATGTATTTTATTATTTTTTTCATTTTCCTTTTTTCAATATAAAATGTTCAAATAAAATGCTGTGTTTGCGTTTGCGTAGAAGAGGTGGGGATGGGGTTAGGATGTTGGACAAATCGCGAAACCGTGCCTTTTGTTTGCATGCTGTAATGATAATAAAAAAATACAATTCTGCGTACAAGCAGTTAGATATTAATTTCAATGATGAAGTATAGGAAAAAAGAAAAGTAGAAACAAAATAAAATAATGTTCGCCGATGTAAAAACGTTAAAAACGCACGACTTCGTCGATTATTTAAATCAATTTTCGAACAATGTACAGTCTTAATAAATCACTCTAATGTGCACCTACACATTCCTCAATCATCGTATTCTTCATCTTGTATATAATTATAAGAAAAGCTTTCACTCTAGGAGCACTACCGTAGTATTGAATCCATTATGCGTATATTTTTAATTTGCATACTTATTACTATGAATACACCGTTTGTTTGTAGTTTTCATTTCTCTCTTTTGTTATGATTTAACAGTGTTTTCTTCTGTCTCTTATTTCCACAATCCACTTTTTTGTAATGATGTTATCTATACAACGCCATTGTATCAACGCATGCGAATGATTAGACGCAACACGTCAAACGATTTTACGAACTGCCGTCACTATATAATATATTTATTATCCCTTGTTCTCTCTTTCGTTTCGTCAGAAACATCGCTTTCGCAATTATTATATTCAATTAGTAAAAAGTTGATCGTCACGAACATGTAACTTGCGCTTGGTATTGCATCATAACTGCAGTCCCGTTTATGTTCAGTTTGATGAAGTCGTCGCGCGGGATTGGCGCAAAGGTGTGAACGCCGAAATGCACAATATGTGGCGCTCGCGTCGTTATTTCTTCGAAATGCACGCCACGGTATAAACGTATCAAGGTATACAATAAGTCTGTTAGAAAAGAACGCCGCAACGAAAGCGACATGTCGATTGACGCGCCAGTCCCGCATATTCATTTTTTTAAATCTTTTCTTATGAACTTTACTTTTTCCATCTTTCCTTCCAAAGATCTCTTGATCATCATTTGTATCGAAATAGAAATTGTCTAGATCTTATGATCTCTACATTTAGTGTTTGCTGGACAAATAAATTAATTTATGGACAAATCCGGGAAAGAAAGAAACAGAACGGAAGTGTTGCTATATACTACTAGTTATAAAAGTAAATGTTTTGGGTGAAGTAAAATACATGTTTAAAATTATTTCATTTCTTTTCATCTCCTTATTGATGTTATTATTGTTGTTTTTTTTATGTTTTTGTATTGTATATGGTTGTTATTATTTGAATGCGAATGGTGAGCACTAGGCGATATCGTCGTTTAGTGGGTAAAACACCATCGCGTGGGCCATCATATAATACTTGACTATATATGGCTACAGTGTTAGGGAAGCTCGAGACCCTACACCACGTGCCAATGTTCTCTCCATAATAAGTTGTATTTATTGTTGGTTTGCTTGTTTATCAGTGGCGTTGTTATAAAGCCAACATCGTACCATTCCCCTACCTGATCTCGGTTAAGACATACACGCAACACCTTAGAGGAAATAATCAGGCGTTCTTCGGGTTACATGTGGTTCACCACGCCTAGGTGCTGGGTCAAATTGAAGGCTGTAAAAAATAATGTTTCCATTACTTAACATGTTCATTACATTATTAAAAATTCCATTAAATAAATATAGATATATTTTAAAATAGCAAAAAGCAAACGCTTCAAATAATTGTTAAAATTATACACATTAGATTATATTGTTACTTTATTGTATAATATAATTGCATTATTCATTAACAAAAATGGCTTTAGAACTATAGTAAAATGATTATTAAATGTGATCTAAAAACAAATTTGCTTTTTACACATTACTAATTCTATAATATATATATAGAATGTATCATACATGGTATGAAATATCAGATTTATTTATACATGTTATGATGAATACATTTTAGGAAAGCGTTATTTACTGAATCATACATATAAGGAAAAAATTTAAGAAAAAATTAAAACTTATCTAATCACTTAATGTCACAG
>JABFQC010006273.1:0-10900 GCA_022817085.1 Psilanteris sp. ZL-2020 | reverse complement strand
GATTAATATATTGGAGTAATATATTAAAAACGTCTAATTTATGATGATTATATTATATGTTTATTATATGATAATATTATTTGTGTTATATATTATGATTACATGATAATTATGATAATTAGGTACGAGCATTTCATGTGTCTGCGGGACAAAATGCTGAAACCAGAATGAAAACTTTTTCAATTTATCGATGGAATCCAGATGAGCCTGAGAAAAAGCCTTACCAAAAGGAATACAAATTGGACTTAAATATGTATGTGTTTTAAAATTAATTCAATTATTTTAAATATAAGTCTTACCCTTATAATTTTAATTAATATATTAACTTCATATTAAATAAACTAAATATCAATATTAAATTTATTCAAAGAGAATATAAAGAATTATTGTATTTATATTGATTATGCTGGCAAAATATGTCATTTGAAGTGTTTACATCTACTTCTTTTAATTGAAAAATATTAAATATAAGTTTAACTTAAAAGATAAATATATATTTATATAAAAATTAATCATTTGCAGAATATTATCTTTTTCATTTCCACAAATAATCAACTTCTAAATTTTAATATAGTTTAGTTTTTAAAGAAAATTAAATGTTTAAAATTTACATTAACTGCATAATTTAAAATTACTTTCCTGTTCATGTTTATGGAAAATCATTCGTAAAGTTGCATAAACATTAAATCATAAAGCTGATTTGATTTATTAGTAATAGAGTGTAATTCTAATGTTAATTTTATTATTTTAAATTAATTTAAGTACTAATTTCATTGTTCACATACATAAAATTTTATCAGTTTTAAATGAATCAATTAATTATCAACAAAATGACATTATATAATGACATTTTAATATTAATACTTTTAAAATAGTTCTAAGTTTTGAAACAGCAACTATACGTTTTTAATTAATATATCTAGGTGCGGTCCTATGGTATTGGATGCATTAATCAAAATCAAGAATGAAATGGATCCCACTTTAACATTTCGTAGATCTTGTAGAGAAGGAATTTGCGGTTCTTGTGCTATGAATATTGGTGGCACGAATACTCTCGCATGTATTAGGTATCATAATAAGTTTTTATATAAAATAAGCGATATTTATATACATATTTTTTATATTTAATAATATAAAATGTGTAATATTATTTGCAGTAAAATTGACACAGATTTGAGCAAACCTACTAAAATTTATCCATTACCTCATATGTATATAGTTAAAGATTTAATCCCAGATATGAATCATTTTTATGCTCAGTACCGCAGCATTCAACCTTGGCTTCAAAGAAACGATATGAAGGAAAGTGGTAAACAACAATACTTGCAGAGTGTAGAAGATCGTGAAAAACTGGTTAGTAGTTTTTATTAAAGTTAAAACTAGTAACTCAAATAAAATTTGAAATTTAATGAAATTTCTATTTTGATTAATTCATAATTATCTTCGTTTTGTATTAATCAGGATGGATTATACGAATGCATTTTATGTGCTTGCTGTAGTACGTCATGTCCAGCTTACTGGTGGAATGGAGAAAAATATTTGGGCCCTGCAGTTTTGATGCAGGTATGATTGACAAAGATATAGTATTTTCTATATTTTATTTTTAATTAAATCAATTTTTCAGGCGTATAGATGGATTATTGATTCAAGAGACAATAAAACAAAAGAACGTTTAGAAAAATTGAGAGATCCATTTTCAGTTTTCCGTTGTCATACTATTATGAATTGTTCAAAAACTTGCCCTAAAGTAAGTTTAATCATATTTTATTTAGTTTATTATTGTAATGTTTAATTTTGATGTACTAATGTGTGCAACGATTTATTTTTAGGGCTTGAATCCAGGTAAAGCAGTGGCAGAAATTAAAAGATTATTGGCAAATGTTGCTCAAAAAGGAAAGCCGGGTTTGGATACTACAGCTTTACATAATTGATTGATTAGCAATTAATGATAGTGAATCAGTAAAGTGATGTTATGTGGATTATTATTTCACCTTACAATGAATTGGATAATTTAGCTATGTCTTAATTTAATTAAGTCTCACACTTCCAACAATACTATCATATTTTGAAACATATTTGTTTTTATTACATATATAATTGTTGAAAATGAAATATTAAAATTCTTAATTTGTTTGGCATATCTAAGTTTTTTTATTATTCAATATTCTCTTTACTATTGTATTATATTTATGTAAAATATAATTGAGTAACAAACAAAATGTAATTGAAAATATTATTTAATAATGCCTGATTATGATTTTCTAATATCATTTTATTTAGATTTTTACAAGACAGAATTTACACAGTTATACAACAAAATTCGATGCATATATCATGCAATAAATGTACACATTAACTAATTACTAAGTAGGCTAAAATGTGTACGTTGTTTGATATCAAACTGATAATGAAGTATATAATATATATATATATTATAGAATTTTTAAATATTAAAATAAAAATACTTAATCCGTGCGTATTGTATTAATTTATTGATATTAAGTATTGAAACGTTATTTTATAGATTAAAAATTTTGATTTTAATCAATTCATATATATATAGATATAGAATCACAATTACTTGATATAAGTCAGATTACTTCTTGAAAGATATGTTAGAAAATGTAAAATTCGAGACATGATCGAATAGCGTATAGGAAAAATAGTTTGAACAGATTTTTAAGAAAATCTTTTAAGGTTCAGAGGCCATTCTAATCCTTGCAGTTTCCCGAGAACGATGATGCACTTCTGCGGTACGCAAGGTTATGCCAAATATGTCCTCATGATATCTGTTTTCATCCTGCAAAATAAATATACTATTAAATAAAAGAATACAAATTGAATATACAAGTATTAAGTATAATTAATTTTTTATATTTTTTATTTTTTAAAATTTGTATATAATTAATCAATAGTAAATGTATACTAAATTACATATACAGTTTTATACTAACCCTTAAAGAAAGCATGTAGTTTTCTACTTCTTTATTTGTCATTTGTCCATGCGTTTGAATTATTTGTTTTAAAGTTTGATAAACATCTTCAGCCATTGTACAATCGCCACAAACATAAAAATGCCCACGCTCACGAACCAGCATATTATAAATTTCAGAAGCTTCTGCTTGAATTAAGTCTTGTACATATGTCTATACAAATTAATAAAAATAGTTTTTCGTTAATAATCAATTAATTATTTTTACAACCATAAATATTATATATCGTATATTTACTTTTGGTACTCCTTTTTCACGGGATAAGGCCAAAAATACTTTGTCCAAAACTTTAGCAATTTGCATTTCCTTTTTCTCTTGTCGATATAAATCTAAATCATGCTGCCGACATCCAAAAAACAGCCAGATTTTCCCAAAGTTTTGTCCTGTAAGATTTATGAATGCGTGAGAATATTATTACAATTATAAAATAATAAAAAAAGTACAATTGTGATCAATGATATTTTCAAATTATATTACCATCATTTATTCTCATTTGAGCAAGTCGATGATGCCAAAAACCTCGGAATGGCGCAATTCCTGTACCAGGACCGACTAGTATTATAGGTGGTTTGGTATCAATTGGCATATAAAAATTTGGCGCACTGGAAAAATTGTGCATTAATAAAATTAGATTATTTCATTTAGTCTTTGAAAAATAGCAATAATTTTATTTTAAATGTTTGTTTTTATATGTGGTAAAAGTTTTAAAATTATTACCTTCTTACAAAGACATACAGTGCATCTCCATCACAAATATCATGTAGATAATTTGAACAAACTCCATAATGAACAGGACCAGATCCATCTGAAATTATTGAATATAATTATTAGAATTTATACTATCAATTTAGCATAAATTATTATTAAAATTAATTTATTTCTAGAATTATTAAAAAAAAATTATATTGTTTTTAAAGTACCTTTAGTTTTATATTGAACCACAGCAACTGTAAGATGTATTTGGCCTTGATGTACTAATGGAGATGATGATATACTGTAAAATCTAGGTTGTAATGGTGTCAGATGAAATATTAATACTGGTGCGTAAGGTTTAACCGAAGGGAATTCTTTTAATACTTCCAGTAAATTTGGGTAACTATAATGCCTCCAATCCTCATAATCCACTGAGTTCTGAAAATTAATATTCATTATTTATTATTATCTTGAATTCCATAGAATTTTAAATATTTCGCACATATATATAAGCTTTGTTTCACGCCTATTTTTCTGTATTTAAATAAAAACAATATTAAGAAAACACGAAAGAAACAAGTTTAAACATACATTGGCAAGTTGATTAAGTTTAGCTTGTTCTTCAGGATTTGTAGCTATCGATGCAAAATATCGCAACAAATTTGGTGTTGGTGGAGTTGTAATATCTAAAAATCTAGTGAACAACATTCTTAAAGAATTAGGCATATACCTATCGTGTGGTATCCAATTTCTTATTATTCCTGAAATGAAATAGCTTCATAATAATATATATATCCGGATAGAAAACAAAATTTTTAATGTATATTAATCACTGAGAACATTTAAATACCATTGGGTGTATGAGATTGCTTTTGTACTTGTAGCTCTACTGGAATGTCAACATCAAATGGTGTATCTAGATGCATTAAAATGCCTTCGACAAGTTCGCTTCGGTTACAAGCGAATACTCCCAAATGATCTCCAGGTTTATATGCAATCTCCATACCTGCCAAATCGTCTAGCTCCAACAATAACGTAACTCCTCTGAAAAGATTAATTAATTTTGAAATTTTATCTTTTTTATTCTAATTGGTATAATACATAAAAAGTTTGTTAAGCTTATTTTATAAACTAACATATTTCAACTTCGTTCAACTTGAAATATTTAAATGTACTTGTTAAAAATTTAATCTTTTATGTATTTAACTAAGTAATAACATTTTATCGAAGATTAATATATTGTGATTCTATAATAAATAATACTTTACATAATAGAATTGTTTACCCTGAATTGCTCTTGCTTAAATTTGTTTTCCTAAGCATATTACATGTGGTAACATTTCTGTTGTGACATTTACTTAGAGCTGAAATTAAATATATTCAGTTAATATATTGCAATGTGTATTGTGAATATGTATAAAGTTTCTATTTTAGGATTACCTTTAGCTATTGGTTGCGGATCAGCTTCCACAAATCTGACTGTTGCTGCTGATAATGCTTCTGAACCTAACGACAGAGCTCCTTCAAGTAAAGTATCGTCGTCGTCCAAACAAAATGTTTCACAAGCAACCTGTATCAAAATTAGCATTGTCATATGAGTTTATTTATTATTATATACAATTTCTTTTTTAAAAAAGTTAATTTATGATTAATAAAAGTCATTTGGTTTGAAAATAATTATACCTATACGATTTCATTAAAAATTATTAATACTTTTAAAATTATATAAAAACATACTTTTTAAAAAGAAACTCAAATTTTATGTATATAGTATTTTAAGAAAAGAGTTATATTTCTGCGTGTATTACATATAAAGTTTTCATATAAAATATTCCATTCTGCGATATATAAGTGCAAATTTAATTTCATTTAATATATATTTCTCGGTGCACAATTTACAGCAAAATCTCTGCAGCAAACAAAATCTTGTGTATTTGCAAGATTCTTTATAATACTTTGCGAATTAAAATAATTGCTTCCATTTAGATAATTAAAAATATACAACATATAAAAAATTATCAATAATACTGTAGATTTGTTTTCTGTTAATTCAAAATTTAAGTTAAGGTATAAACTTCTGAATGTTTACAAAAATTTATAACATTTTCAGAAGATTTATTTTATACATGTTTAACAGAAATTTATTTATTGTTACTTTAAGAAATTTCATTTATTGAACAAAATATGTACAGTTGTATATTATACAGTAATTAAAACAACGAATAATTAGTTGAAATTGAAAAACAAACATTTATTAATTCTAAAAAAATATTTCATCAATTGATTATAAAAACATTATCTAAAAACTGTACATTTTATCAAAGATACACGTACACTGAGAAAATTATTCGGTTAAAAATTACTATTATAGTGAGTATTGTGTTAATATAATGGTAAAAACAGTACAAAATATTAACCTATTAGTTTTTTTTTCAATTTCTATAAGAAAAATTACTATATTAAATAAGAAATACTACACATTACAAAAATTAACTTTTTTTTATTTTTTTATTAAGAGCTATGCAAGCTTCGTGATTGTTATGATTCGAAGTATTTTCAAATTATTATTTGAGTTAGTAATTTATTACTCGCTTGAAAAATATATTTATATTGAAATTCAACATTATTTTACAAAGAAAGAAATATAAATATGAGAGTGTTAGTTGTACTATGTTTTCTCGCAAGCGAATGCAAACATGGTGTAGCAATATATGAGGAACGATAAATGATTAACTGTAATATGCAAATATTAGGCTTCTTCAGATTATTTACTCAAGTAAATAAAATGCGTATGTGTATTCATATTATTCGATGTGTTTACTTTGATTATTTGTATGTATAGAAATTTATGTATGAGCCCCCCTTCCTTGTATAATACATTTAACAATATAAAAGACATAGATTATTCAATGTTTACAGTGAATCTGAAACAAGTATTTAAATTTGTATTATTATATTATAATATAATAAATATCGCTAATGAATACAATCACAAATTACTATCTTTAGGATAGTAATTTCTTTGAACGCACATTTGCATTTGTTCTTATATATTATATATTAGTATTTATATTAAACGACTATCTATTTAATAATAACACGTGTTTGAAAAATAATGCATTTTTTGAGTATTTTTAAACAAAATGTATAATAAATAATAAATATGTTGAAATTATACTATTAACAAAAAATTACGTATATTAATACTGTACCAACAATAAATAGTAATTTTAATCAATATTTTTCTTTCCGCGTATTAATAATTATTTCATACCGCAAACGTGTCAGCTGCCCATTTCCTAAACGCTTGTTCTTGACCGCACATTTCGTCACCCAGCGCTAAACGTAACAAACGCTCGCCACCCAATTCACCCAAAAGATTGTCCACGTATCTACCAAACGCGCAAAAATTCGGGTACGCGGATGATCCCAATGCAAACACAGCAAACCTCACGTTACTTAACGGTCCAAAAGTATCGTCGGCTTGTGAGTCTGTGGTAGATCCTTTCAATGAATCCAGTCTATCCAATTTCTTAGCGTATCCTACTTCCGTTTGACTGTTTGCTTTAATGAAGGATTTCGAGGTTGCGAGGCTGAAAGAAATAATTATTGCACATTAATTGAAAAAATTTCTCAAATATTGCATCAATTTCAAAAGCTTAGTCCAATCATTTGGTTTTAATTTACCGACTTATATTCACAAATACAATGCCTCTCATTCATAAGCATTGTTTTTATTTATTACAATTTAAAACTTATCATACTTATAAATGTTTAATGCTATACTTCAATCCAAAGCGAATAATAAATTATGATAATAATGATAAACAATTAATTTTGTGATCCGATACAAAAAATGACATTTAAAACTGTGTCAATAACAATCAGACCATTCTATCATTACGAACGAGAAACATATTATTTTTGTTAAGTTCCTTTCTTTAATATTTATAATCTGCGAATTAAAAAAATTCATACTTTTGTGCTTCAATTTTTGATTAAATCCTTAAATCAACAATTTACCTTATCTTACTATCGCTGTTTGTAAAGGTTTCATTCATTTTCATCGCATACAAGTTTTGTGCAAATATCTGAAACATTAGCATATTATAATAATAATAATAATAATAATAATAATAATAATTGCCCAACGGAAAATAGATTAATGAATAAGTTTGTTACCTCTCCGTTTTCAGGCGGGTCTCCATTTCCAAAGGTAGACGTTATTACTAATAAAAGAGCTTCGTGCTCGATGTTGCTGACATCATAATCTGCCATGCTTAATACCTGTTTAACAACAAGAATATTTTTAAAAGTTACGCAGTTTTACTTTGCATTAATACAGCTTTATTTTTTTTATTTTTTTTAAAACAGTTCAAACTATTTTTGTTGCTTTACTTGAGAATGAAATGCATGTCCCATCAATTCTCCCAGCTTTTCAGCATACATCTGGGATGTTCCAGTTTCCGTTGCAAATAATACCGTCGCTTTAATTCTTCTTGATAAAGCTCTTCCAAACAATTTCGAAGTGAATTTCACCGCACTGTTGAACATATTTTTATCATACTTTCAAGCACAATACAATTATTTATATAATTTTAATCACCCCCGTGCATAAATAAATAACACAAACTTCAAATTCAAATCTTACAGTTCTGCTTGATTGCCGATAATTATAACTTCATTTGAATTTATTGAATTCAATTATTACATTAATAGTCTTAATAATTGAATCCGTGTTATTATTAATTCAATTCAATTCAATCGAATTTATGGCATTCGTTAACATTAAACGTATTAATAAATATCGTACACAAAGAAATCATATGTTATCAATGTTACCGTGCAATTTGCTTGAAATGGAATTTCCTCCGTGATTTTTTTACCGTCGACTTTTTATCGCGTCCTTTCTTCCATATATGCGTTTTCCACGCTGGATCCTATAGAAAGATTAGATCGACGACATCAGATTAATGCGAAAGCGATAATAAACTACGAGACATTCAATGCGGCGTGGAAAAGTTCGTATACGAGTTTTATAAGCCACGAAACAATTTGCACGAACGTAAATGCATTTTTCATATTATTTATTTTGTCGCGCTCGTTTAATTGTGCCGCATCAAATTCGACCGAACGCCATTATTACTCGTTCGAAATGTATATCAATTTGGGTAACGAACCAAGAAAAGAACGGGCGCTTATCAATTTCCATATCACGCGCAGAAATATATCGTGGAGTCAAACAAATTTCGTTCAATTAAACAAAGAGTTTTGTTAGATCAACAAAATATGATTCAACTTCGATCAACGCTCTAATTTTGTAAAAGCATATTAAACGTTTCATTAAAAATGTAAATATTTGCGAAATATTTTATTTAACTCATACTTCACAGACAAATTCACAAAATACACGGAGAAAAGTGTTATATTAAAAATGACTATACATTATGGTATTTCAGGGATTTGGAACCAAATATTTCTAAAATTATTATACATCTACACAGAGAAACGTTTTATCAAAAATGACTATATTTACTAACTACTGCTCGTAAGATGGAGTTTTTGAAAATAAAGATTTGACAATATTTAACTTCAATATTGCAGACATCCTACGAAAAATTACTATATTATACAGTAATCTACACAGTAATAAAGAGTATTATTTTAATTTTTAAAAGCCTCCTCCTGCGTGCAGCAGTAAATATAGTATTTTTTGATAAAACGTTTTCTCCGTGTAGACAAATTAGCTATATTTTATAATACAAATTTCTATAAAGTATAGTAATTTCCATAACACTAATATCCTTATAAAGCTATAATTATGATATTTTATAATGGAATTTTTTTACTTCAACTATATCATTTCTGTGCGTGATACCGTACTTTTGCTTTGCATTATTACACCGCCCGAATAAACATCCTTATTATTTAACAACAAATATATATCTTTATTCGTACAATCAATGCAAATCCTCGTCGCGGTGGCGAGCCATTTGACCTACTTTTACGGCATACAAACTACACGAAATTCGGTTTGTCCGGATAAAAACATTCTTGTGAGGTGCCCGTCGATTCATTAAAAACCGATCTGATTTGAATTAAAGAAGCATTTAGATTCATCATCATCATCATCATCATCATCATCGTATTAATGGCGTGTCTCGTTTTTGTTCAATTCGAGTACCTGGGCGTCGTAAGACGGCTTGAGATGGTACAGTGCCATTTCCTGATGGAAAACCGGCGTCGCCGAGCCCGACAGTGGAGGCACGATCCAAACCCAATCCGCGGGGCACCCGTTTCGCAACCTTATCTCATTCTCCAAGTGTTTCATGAACGACTCGGATGCTGTGTGGTGATCCACTATTGTCACGTTTTTAATCTACAAACGTTCGTCAATTAGTGCCATTTGTTTTCGCAACAACAGCCGAAGCAATCGAGCGCATTCGTTCGTCGAACAAACGAGAGCGCGCCGAACGCTTTATTACCTGAAAGCTGTACAACACGGCGACGTTGGCTTCTATCATTGCTTTATCTTTCCACAAAGACGTGGGCGTTTGCGTGTCCAAACCCATGTGCGTCGCTATTGTCTGGTACATAATTTCGTTGACGTTAATGGCGTGGTCTTTTTGATTTATAACGCTAAGCGATCGTTTTGTATTAATTAAGAGGAACCATTCAAATCCCGTTTGTCACACGATCCAGCGCGCGACCAAATAAACAACAATAAAGGAAAAGTAATCGAGTTATCGGGTCGAATTTCTTTAACCGAAAATTTCAAGGCGTATTCAAAGTCGCGCGAGAAGCGTCAAATGTTTGAGATTAGCGTTCTGGTTGGAAGTAAAAAGAAAAAAAAATAGAAAAAAAAAGAATTCAAATCCACTGTTTGTTGTACAAAAAATGAAATACACGAGGAACAAGTATGACAAAACGAACGAATTTAATTGGTTGCTGATCAAATGACTAAGAGACTGAAATAAAAACTTAACTTAAACTTTAACTGAAACGATTGAAAAATTCAGTAAAATTGTCAGTAAAGTGTCATAATGGACTGTCATACATTCTATCAAAATGTCTGATCTTTTTAGTTGGACTAAGTGACTTTGTTCAGTTATGGCCTACTTTACTGAAAACCCAATTATATTTACTAAATTCACTAAGAAAAATTAAGTATGAAAAGTTGCTATTTACAATACTAATTTAGGCTTATTAACAAC
>JABFQC010006272.1:0-10901 GCA_022817085.1 Psilanteris sp. ZL-2020 | reverse complement strand
CAGTGTACAATTCGTGCAGCCTGTTTATGAACGCGTCTAAATTAAGACCGCAGTCGTGCGACTGTTAAAAAACAAACTTATTTACGCCGAGATGCATTCGTGGCGATCGGACCCGGAACCGGCCGAAACGGGTCGCGGACGAAAGCGATTCGGGCGTGCGAAAACTGGTCCACGCGAGACGGTAAACAGAAGCCGTGCAAGCGCCGGCTCAGCCTCGTCGGGCTTAAGGTTTCACGGTCACGCGTGCGAAACTTTAATAAATTCGTATCGACTTTTATAAATAACGCCGCGTCCGGCGACGATTGCGTTCTGTCGATCGATCCGCGGAATTAACGAGACCTTCGAACGGCGCGTTATCCTCGCCTCGGCGAGTTTCCCTGATTCGCGTCGTTCGGGGGGTCCGCGAAGTTCGCGCCAACGAGGTCGCCCGAAACGATCGCGTTAATTGATTCGGGTTAATTCGTCGGGGGCGCGTCGGTCACCCCACACGCGAGTGCCAACAATCAGACGCGCGGGAGTCGACGGACTGTTGCGCCAAGATTGAAATTCTGCGGAAGACGCGGCGAAAGGAAATAACCCCTCGCTCGCCCCCGCCGTCCCATTTTCACCGAACAATATCGCGGCGCTTCGCAAACGCGAGAATGGCGAACACAAATCGGCCATCGATTTCCCGGCCGTTTGCTTTTTTCCCGCGCGACGTAATTGGCCGTTTCCGGTTCACGCGTTTCGCACTTTTGCTTTTCCCTGCCGCGACCGGCTTAAACACCGCGGGCACGCGGCGCGTCAAATATAACCAACGAGAAACGGAGTTCGCTTGATCGCCGTTAATCATAAACAAACAAACCGTCAACCAAAACAATAACAGCGCCTGAAAACAAACCAAAACAAAACAAATCGCGAACCCGGTGAGAGGCGAACGTAAACACAAAAACGTAAACAAAACATTAACAATTTGGTATCACGCAGGCGTTGTTTCCAGTCGACGCAAGGCCGACGGCAAATCGGTCGTGGCAGTTTGATTCAAAAAGAAACCGAAAAAACAAGACACTTAAAAAAGAAACAAAATGCATTCCAGTATTCCGTCACGGAAAAGGAAGCTCAAACCACCGGAAGACCGTTAATGCCAACCGATGTTTCACGAAAATGTAACTCATTTCGAATTTCGTTTTCGACGAGCACCAGTCACGTGACCCAGGACGCACGGTCAACGCCGACCGACGCGACCCGCGATATCAAATTCTCGAGTTCGGTATGAAGCATTCATTGCGCCTTTTCGACGGCTTTTGGCCGAACAAACGGCCGCGGGGAAAACCAACTGGGCTCCATAAAGCGCTTTGCACTTTGTTCTCATCCGCGCTCTGTCGTGTCTTTTTCTTTTCTTCCTTTTTTTTTTACTTTTTTTTTCTTTCTTTTTTTTTTTTCTTTTTTTCTTTTCCCAGCAAGTCCAGGTGGCGCGACCAACACACGCCCAAAGCCGATTTATGAACCCACATCGCCGTGCGCGCACGTGTGCGTATGCGCGCCGTGTACGTAATCCTCATATATTTGATGTATAAAGTATGTACAAGCGACGTGTCTCCCGGTCGGTTTCTCGTTCGGCGTTCGCACGGTGCTGCGACCCCGTCGCCACCCCTCTCCTCTTCCACGGACGGCTCTTCCGTTAGACGCTCCACCGTAACAGTGTCAAAATCGCGCCCTCTCGCCGCAGCCCGTACGAACGCGGGCACGCCTTTTTTAGCGCGCTTTTTTGTCGCCCGTCGCACGCGTACTCAAATTCGATGCAAAGCCATTAAAGCGATTAGATCGATTGCGGAACGGGGTGCGCGTTAATTTGACCGTCGCGATGTCAGACGAAGAAAAGGGCTTTGTTTACAAACAAAACATCGCAACTCAACTGATTTCGTTGCTTCGGTCGTCCGCGTTTGTTTTTATTTTGTTTGTTTATTTGTTTTTTTTTTCTTAATAATTGTTGTTATTGTTTCGTACCAGTACGAACAAAGTATTGGATTCGGGTTCATTTGATGAGACAAAATAGTGCCTCGGGAAACCCGCATAGCCGACAAGAAGAGACGTATGAAAAAAAAAAATGATGCGTGGAAATATAATACGACCGAAAAATATATATCGTTTGATTAAAGCGGCTCGTTGTATTTATTGTCGGTAACGGTTTATTATTGCTCGGTATATATTCATGCAACATAAAATGCATACAAATTTAGGTATAGAAAAGTTTGGTAATAATAGAAATGTATTACGAAATTTGCATACAGAATTCGCACATAAAATGCATAGTGCGGCATGAAAAGTTACGACGAAGAAATTCAGGCGGATGGATTTTACTTTGAACAAAAATGATCGTTAGTAAAATGAGAAACTCGATGGGTGAAGGAAGAAATGGGACAAATTATTATAATTTTATCGAACAAATCATAATTTAAATAGTAAAAGTAACATACTCTTTGCGAACTGATAAATATATAGTCAAATTAATTTACGGAAATTTGATTGGTTATTAAGAATAATACTATGTATACGCAATAATCAAATAATATATTTTTTTATTATCATTAAATATTTTGTTAATTTTATCGAAATACTTTTAAAACGTTTAAGGTAATTTCTTAAATTTAAATTTAATTTAAAATGTATATTTTATAATATGTATATATAAATATGCAACCTAAATATTGTATGATATAAGAAATTAATATACATAATAACGAAATTTGCACGAAATGTTCATATTTATTTTTACGACGACTCATAGAAAAAAAGGATAATAAAAAAGTATTAATATTAAGACAAAAAATAAAATAATAACAAAAACATTATACTGGATTAGAAAAAAATATAATAAATTATTATATTTGTATAATAATAATGACCAGGATCATTTGATTAAATGTATGTTTATATACTGGAAATTATATTAATTTATTTAAAAAATTTATAAATTGCTTTGAGATTTAAACACCGAGTCTTGACTCCCGCCAAACCCGTCGTAGGTAAAATAAGAAGTCAATTTCAACTTCTAGCAAATGACATTAGTTCAAGCGACTCCAAATCCAAAGTCTCAATAAAATTTTTCTTCCCTCCAGTTTCCAATGTACGCGTAACAAAATCTATTATCTAATTAAACTAGTTCTGCAAGTTGCACACTCTGTGAACGGAACATTCCTTAAATTCCTGCCATCGGCTGGCAATTTATAATAGCTTTTTTCTGTTCGCAGTTTATTAGTCCCATTAAATAGTAATCGTCTCGCGACAGAACCATTTTTCCAACTTATACATTTTAGATACGCCAATTAATATATTTTTATATTAAAAAACCAACAAGTACACGATCATTGTAGCCATTAAATTAAAATCCAGTGTCCTATTAACAACAACCATCCCAAGTACTACCGTTTCCATTTAAGACGCTGCAGTCTCAAAGTAAGATGCGCTAAATTTTCTGTTTCATCAGCGAAGCGAAATAAATTTCTTTGCAGAAACGCGTACGCGCTGATAGTGTGCGTACATTTAATTAATTATATCGCCATATTTCAAGTACAAGATCTTATTTTAAGTCCCCCATATTTCTTCGCACTTTAAGACGCCCGTGCATCAACAGACTCGTACTCCAATTCAAGCATTCTCCCATGACAATCGTATATACATTGCGGTGTCTTTCTGGAAGACGCGGTGTCTCGACATTGAAGCCCCCAATTAAAGCCATCAGAGGCATTAACGATCGCGAAACTGAAACATCAACGAACCGAATCAATGACCCCCGTAACTGACCGCCGCGGGTCTTCGACGTCCAACGTCGAATCGCCGAAACTACGGCGACGAGTTGCGAGACTGCCAGCTTTCGAATTGGGTTTCGTTCGGTCGCGTTTCATTAGCCGTCGTAACGAAAGTCAATAACGCGCAATTAGCTCTCGCGGCCGCGCGGCGCGAATCCGCGCGGAAACCGAACGCCGACACGCGCGCGCCTCCGCGCTCGAATTATCGAACGGCTCGTTTCGGGCGGCCGATTGCGTAACGTCGCGTTTGTTGCAAATTGCCGAACAACGCGGCACGCATCAGCCGAAGCTCTTCATCCAATAACGCCGGGATTCACGGCAAAGACGACACCAGAGATTACTGCATTAACAGCGCGACTTTAAAACGATCACGGATTCTGGCGGGATTTGTGCTCGAGCTCGGCGCGCCGACAACGTTCTAACAGGATGACGGACCGCCGATGGCTTCTGTGCCGCCGACGTGACGGCGAAAAGGGAAACAAAAAAAAGAGAGAGAGAGAGAGAGAAAAAAAAAAGATCCGCGCGTCGCTTTTGTTCGTTCGAGCCTTCGGGAGTCGGCGCCGCGACGCCTCGGGAGCCCCGCGCGCGACCCTAAATTCGAGCGCGTGCGATTGATGAACGACCGAATCCGCGCGCCCAACCAACTCCGAACTGTTGAATCCGATCGATCGATCGCGTTAATTGCGCTAATCGCAGTTGCACCGGGGTCGCGACGAATTCGACGCGAACGGCGCACTCGGCTGGCTTGTAATCCGCTGGCGATGTGACAATGCGCGCCAGTGACGAGGGCATTAAGTCAGTCAATTGAAGTAATTAAATTCGCAGCGTGCCTGCATGATCGGGAACGCGTCCGACCGACCGGAAATAACTGAACGACGGGATCAGAACGGGAGAAAAGAACTTGTTTGTTGCCCGCCAAAGATTGTAAACGATTTTGCAAAACGAACGATTTTTTGTATCGCAAGATTTTACTCACTAGGGAGTAAAACACGAGACAAATATAATTGTAAATTTAAGCCTTAAAAGTGTACCGTCCAGTTGGTTGACGATTTTCGCTGAAAATGATGAAATATACGACAGAAGATTTTTCGCGTTAAAAATGTGTATAAAAAATATAACTTTTACACCCCTAGGGAGTTGTGGGAATATTGATTGGTGTTTCGGTGTGGCGCCAATAGCGCGAGTAAGCGCGCACGAGCAGAGCAAAGTGCATTAAATGTTCTTGTATTCCTTAATTTATCAGTCAACAAAATGCACAAAGATAAACAACGTGAGGCGAGTTGCGGTATACACAGCACGTCGCGTAAATAAACTAAATGCATGACAATGTTGAATACTAATTGAAATCCGCTTCGCACGATAAAAGGCCGTTTTCACAGCGAACCTATCGATCGCGCGATAAAGACGCAAACGTTAAAGTGCGGTAATTAAGATGTAGAAGTGGACGGCACTGGTGGAAGCGACCGTAGATACCCACGGATCGATGTGTATAGTCGGCAATTTAATGCGAGCAAAAGTCAAATCGATTTTGGCCGCTACTCCTCTCGTTTGCAATGACAGACGTATTTCATGGCATTAAATTTTCATCACAGCGCGCGTCTTTGACGCGATCGACGCGTTCCGCCGTTTCGGATCGCATCGCCTTTGTGCCGATGAAATTTTGTTACGAAAATCGTGTCGAAGTATTCCATTTGGTCCCATTAATTTCAATGAAGAACAAGCTCGTTCGAATCATTATTGAGATTGATTTTTTCGACAATCTTAAAATGCTCTGTAATTATATATTATTATTTATATATAATTATTTATATTTACATGTTTATATATAAATTAATGATTAATTATTAATTGTACTGTCAGTAAAATAATTAAATAAAATGATAACAATCAAATCTTGAAAAATTAAAAATTATTTTGTTACATTTAATGATAAAGAAGTAATACGTAAATACAAAAAGTGGAAACATTTCCACGAAAATGCACAAAAATGTTCGGAATGTTTCCAAACAGTCGCTAGTTTATACGGTCAAATAACAATAAACAATAGACGTCCCTGCGTGACATTGACGACGGCGCATTGTAAACACACGAGTCACCGAGAACCTAATTTGCGGATCCCTGGGGTCGTCGAAAAGAGTAATGCAGGCAACGTCAACGCCAATTTTACGATCGAGCGTAATAGCATTTGGTTATTGGATGCCGATATTAACGAGATTCTGACGCGTAATCGCGCAAACTTATTATTTACAATTTAATTACGTAATTGTACAGTTTAATTGTATAAGTTCATTATGACGCTGTCGAATAATACGTTATAAGCATTCGTCGTGATTTGCCATTGTCGGGCTTCGTTTTCGTTTTCGCGTTGTCGACTTTCTTTCGCGTTCAAATTTTGCCGCTCAGTTCGCGCGATACAAATTTTTATTGTCTCGTCACCGTAAGATATATATCCGACGTTTTATTCCATCAGCATTCCACCCTCAATAATAGCATTTATTTCGTCGATGGCGTATTGCCTCCGGATTCAAAATTCCTGCTGATTGGAAATGGATTGCCAAGCTTGACAAATTCATGTATACACGTATACTATATACGGTATATATGTATATATACACGTATGCGTTCGCGAGTCAAAAAATTATTCACATACACACGTTCGTGCACATATCAACATGCACGCACATCATAGTAACATGACTTTCCAATCATTCTTATATTGGCAATTTTCATCGAATCGTAGACTTTACGTAACCGCAAAACACATTTTTCTATCACGAAAAATCGCGTGGTTGCGCGACAAAGGTCTACGCCCGATTGAGCAAATACACAAGTCTCGAATACATATATATGCGGGACATGCCCGCTTCGGCATCCTTTCCTTCGCATTGTCGCATCGTTTACGACTTTCGTCAAATATATATCATCGTCAATACAGACGCTGTTACCACCGAAGGTAATCGTCATTTTCGCGTCGCACATTACTTCGGGACGATAAAATTATTTACAAATCAAAGCCACGCCATCGCCAGCATCACCTCGCGCGTCCAAATCGACGCGTGTCTTTGTATCCAACGGACAAAAAATCGCAATTCTCTATAAGAAAAACATTTACGAACGCAACAACAATCGACGTCGCAATGACCTTTCGACGGGGCAGCATTGTTTCCGTCGTTTGTTTATGTCGCCCGCCCTTCAACTATTTCGACGAAAAAGCCTTCGGCATGTAAACAGAAATACGCAACCCCCCGTAATTCTCGTCTGCTATAATTTTTACACGTTCGTAATCCGATTACCGTCGCTTGCGTTAATTGCCACGCAGGCACCTTTAATCGAATCCCATTGAACGCATCGCAAAGACCGATAAATTGTCGTTCTTTGCGAATTGTCCGAGCATTTTAATCACTACGTCGGTCAAATGAAATGCATACAATTTCACTGACGCGATTGACGAGCAATTTGCTCGGAAAGCGATCGTGTTGGAAATTACGGTAATGCTACGGAGTCGCCGGGACTGTTTACACATGCGCACAATGCGCAGGTCATGCGTGGCATTGTCGCGAAAATGAGTCGCGCTCTTGGCGCGCACAAAGGGACGCCCGTTTGATTGAATATCATTCAGACTCTCGGTCGGCCCGTCGACACCCCCCACCCCTCTGCCGCCTTTCGCTTCCTCTCGACCGATAAAGGCTTCTGCAACGGGATTATTTTTTTTTTAATAGTCAATTGTCTTCGAGTTGTAATGCATTGTGACGTAAATGATCTCTTTTTTTTTCTCCCGTTCTTTCTCTCTCTATATCTGTCTCCTTTCGGCTTTTTAGAATGCACGACGGCAGCGGAGCATTTTTCAGAAGGAAAAAAAGCGCAAAGGTCCGGCACCACGGGGAGCGTAATGGCCAAGGTGCATTGAAGCCGCGTTCCTCCAATTTGCGAAATTTCATTTCAGCGTTTCGCTCGGGTCCGTCGATAAAAAACGTCGCGACACTTTGTTCGTTTCGCTGTTTTGACAACGATATTTCGGTCCCGTTATGATCCCGTGAATAATTAATTGTTTTTTTAGTTTTTCTTATGCTTTAAAAGCGACGTACAAATATAAACACAAAACGGCGTAAACGCGTACGCACACATATACAGACGAATGTAAATATAAATAAATGCGATATAATGTAATTACTTAAAAAGTGTAAAAACGACGTTTTACAATGTATTTACTTTTTTATTTTGAAGGATAACTTTGTTTACGCAAGCCCAACGTAAACAAAAGAAATTGATAACGCGCGCGGTAATTGTGATCCGCGCGTCGTATAAAATAATGAATACTTGCACAAAATGTATTAGAATATTAATTCGAAACGTTCGCAGTTGAGTCACGAACGCGCCGTTTTGTTGCATTGAAAATTACATTAAGCGGTGAAAAATTCAGCAGCGCTGCCAGGCCTTAAAGCCGCGCTTGTAAATGTGCACGCTCGTGTGAACGAAGGCGGCGGGACCCGGAATTCGGGAAAAATCCATACAGAACGGTCGCAAAAATGTTACAAACGGAGAACAAGTAATGCGGTTAACTTGAAGAAGATCCGCGCTATTAAATTTATGTTCGCTCCATTTCTAAAACTATCGCGCGCTGTATGCTCCCTCCGTTAGTTCGTAAATTGCAACGCAATTCGGTTTAGAGGCGTGCAAATCATTACCGGATAATACGTTCGTTAACTGGGAATAAACAAATAAACAAAAACAATAACGAAAACAAAACGAATTTGACCTTGTCAGAACAAATTCGTTTGTTTGGTTTATTTACGTCCGGCGTCCTTGCAATTTGACCATAAACATTGAACTGTTGACAAAAAACAGAAAACAATTAAATTTTGAAATTCGAAAAATCGAACGACTTTTTCGGCGCAAATCGATTGCGCATAACAACTACTTCAAATGTCGACAACTTTGCGTACATTTTGCATCTCGAACGTCGCCTGCTCGGCGCCTTTTTTTTTCATTTCCGCCAACCAAACGAGCGTGATTTCAATGTCAGAATGCATCGTAGGAAAAGTGTCTGAATGTTTGCTCCGTTATTGTAGGTACGTACTGGTACCCGTACCCTGACCTACATTCTGCCACGGTTAAACACCGCCAAGACTAAACCTACGTCTACGATTGCCACACGGTCGATCGTCCTACCGCATAGTTCATTCGCATCGACTTGGGCTACATTTAGACGCTAATATATTTTATTTCCAAGCGAATGTCACAATTCAAAATTTTGTCGCTTCGTCTTAACAGTTCGTTAGTCTCGTTGCGTGTTGGTGCGCTTAAATTTGCGAGCGCCGTTGTCACATTTGGTGACAATTTCTTGATCGTTGCAAGTATTTTTTCCGAAACGACAAGTATCAAATATGACGATTATTTTGCTTTTATTCGTCACCTGAAATTGCATTTTAAGGACAAAATATAGTTAAGCGTCGGTAAACGCAATATAAAATAATAAATTATACGAAAAAGTGAGATAAAAATATTTTTGTGTACCAAAAAAAAAAATGTTTCACGTTGTCATTAAAATTACTAAAATTCTTTTCATGTGATATAATAAAATTTAATATTTATATGTCGTGATTATGGTACGTACCAAAATATTATTCATAGAAATTTGAATTTATATTTATACAAACCAAACCATCTTCATAGAAAATTTGATGCAAATTTATATTAACATTCGAAACAATTATTAAAATGTTATTCGAACTCCAGAAAAATTGTAAGTTATCATTTAACACTTTTTTAACTTCGGATACATTCAATCTCAGCTTTCTCCCAATCATTCCCTCCGCGTACGAAGGCTAAGTTTGTTTAGGTCAATTGCCAGCAAATGTTGAGCAAATTTTAATGTCAATTTTATCAGTTCCGTGTTCATTGGCTAGTAAATTTTGAAAATCAATATTGGACCAATGTCACCCAAATGCCAAGTAAAATCAATGCCATCTTTCGGGGATATTCTAAATGCAGTTAAATATGAAAAAAAAACCTTCGAATTAAATTTTTAAACTCAAGAAATTCCTTTCGTGAAATTTGCACTTTATTTATTAATTGAATGCCAAACGAAATGTCGACGTACATTTTAGTTTTTTGTTTTAAACTTATCAACGTAAGCGCGAAATATGTTCCGAATCTGAATTCGAAAATGTCACTTCGAATTAGCTTCCAAATAAATTTAATTCGACCAAATCGAAAGCGCATTTAAGTGAGTTTGCGTAAGACCATACGAAACCGACTGACTTTAAAGGTCTTAGATTCAGCCACTGCATTCTTTTTCGTATTAAGATGGTGTCCGAAAATAAGACATTTCCTTCAATTTGACTTCATACCATGATCCCTTAAATTCTCTCAAAAGCACACATTTCGATTTACCGTTCCCAATGGACACTCTCCTAAACCAGTTTCCGTTGGTCTTTCCAAATTGCATGCGCATACGACTGCAATTCTTCAAACTGTAACGCGCGAATACCCCCATAAAAGCGTTAACGTAGATGTGCTACACCGAAAAAAAATATTACAAATTTAAACAAATTCGATAATGCGCGTACAAACACGATTTATAGGGTTTACATTAATAAATAATTAATGAGAATGCAATTGATTTGTTTGACGCGAAATAACTTGAATTACGAAAATTTATTAATTCTAAATACAAGTAATTACGAATGATCATGATGTTGGCGTATACGTCATAACAAACATAATGAATATTATAATTAACTAACGCAAATAATGAAGTATTAAATGTATATACAAATTAAATAAATTAATTAAAAATAGACATTCGGTTAATTCCGTAAATATCAATAAATAAAAGCAAATAAATATATTAAATGCAAATAAGAGTGAAACCAATCTTTCTGAATCGTTTCATACAAATCGATATCGTTTCTGACAAAGCACTGTAAAAACTGGCGTTACACAAATGTCTTATTTCAAGACATTTTTATAAAAAAGATAGCATGAGTGTCTTATTATTACATACTATTTATGTCTTTTGCATGAAAATGTCTCAGTTTAAGACACTTGTTTAAGTATAGTGACCTTGAGCATTTTGTCAATTATAATATATATCATATTTTTGTACACTGA